>DWME01000136.1:0-43864 GCA_018244795.1 Parelbella ahira ahira | reverse complement strand
TGCTGGGTGGAAACAGTCAGTAGAGGCGAGCGACTCCGAGCTCAGATAGGTTTCAGATAAACAAAATTTAGTGATATACAATAATTTCCGTGTCTCACACAATGTATTGTCTGTTAGTCAACACTCCATCGTCCGCCAAGAAGCTTATTCTTGGCAGGAAAAGCTTAAAGCTTAGCGATGTCGTATAGTTCAACTAGAAATATCTTTTTCTCGGAAAGATAAAATATCGATCCGATCTTGATGTTATACCAATATGTAAAATGGCCACTCACATTGTCGTTAATCTCTTGCGATATAACAACTACTTAAATAAAACGTGCGCTAATAGAACAGGAATTACTGATTCGTTTGTAGAAAATATATTTTTCAACTTGCCCACCATCACTTGCTTTAGTAAGCAAGTGAAATAGTTTTCATAATGTACAGTACCGTTCGTGAATATCATGTAACACCAACTACCCAGAATTTGATAACAACGGGATATTTAACATAAATGCTTAGAAGATTTCCACCGTATTATAAATAACTAACCTCATATAATCTCACCTATTCCACGGTGGAACGTGAAACATAACAGGTGAATCGTGAGAGCTTTATACACCTCTGCCTACACTTAGTAGGAATACAGGCGTACGACTATATTACTATAAAAGATTATGAAATCTGTCCCTGAGAACTAATTAAACATACTCTTCCTAGTTTGTATTTATCGTCATCCGTCCGTTCGGAATAGCATTTGTTGCAATAAAATTTGCATTTAATAAAAACGAGAAGTGAAAGACATTTTCATGGTTTCATCAATATTTATTAAATACACAATTAGTTAACTAACCGATAATCCTATTGCAATAAGGACCCACCTAATGCACCCCAATTACTGCGGTAAAAGAATGGAAAGAAAATACGTATGTTACCTGGTCAGAAAATTTTACCTTTTCTCCATACCCCGTTGAGAACAAAAGTTACATTATCTTTAAGTAAAAAATATATTAAAAAGTCTTAAGACCAAAATTAAATTCTGAGAGTTCGTCAATAGGTGGCCTTACCATATTCGTTTCATTTAAACTTCATTGCGGACCTAAAAGTTCCATACAAATACACATTAGACGCCCCACTCGTTCTTAGAAATGGATTCTCTTAAGTACCTAGCACACAGCATGTGCTTAAGTGCTTACTGCTAAATGCGACCATCAGAACTGTACTGTTTAAACACAGATTACTGTTGGAAGCGTTTGGATAAACGCTCTTAATCGAGATCTAAAGTAACTGAGAAGAAACAAGATCTAAGAGAAATCTCGTACTTAAATCACTGAGCTTGGATTAATTCATTCAATTCATTAAAATGCTTCTTAATAGACCTATGACAAACTTTGCCAGATATTTTCCATTGACAAAAAGAGCACTAATAGTTTAATGGTTTACATTTTAACAATCCACTCCAGGGTTTTGTAATTCCAATCCTGACAAAGCGTAACTCGGAGGAATTTCGTGAATAAACTATGATCTGTTTTTAAGAAATGTTAATGGCTAAACTAAATGAATCTACTACTTCCATACTGCAAGGTAGACCGATTCCGCAAAAATATATCCTGTGATATCACTAAGTCTCTATCCATAATTGAAAGGGATCGAATTTAATGTTTGCATAGTATACGGGTGGGATGTAAATTGCGAACGCTGGGTGCCGGTCGCGGCCATTCCTAGCACTCGTGGCTCCTACGAAAACGTTCACTTTATATGGATATCCTACTATATTTTATATTAGTATTCGATGCTATTATTTATTAAACTGTAATTGAGTGTATCGTGTGTTTTTTCTGTTCTCTTCTGTTAACTTTTATATTGTTTACATCGTTCTACATTCTGGATGAAAAAAGTATTTGTTGCGCTTAATATGCTTAGAAATAATTGGATTTATGAATGCTTTTATATTAATAGAATTTACTTTTTATTCAATCATAGCTACGCACCAAAGTACAGGAACTGTTTAACAAATTCCATATAATCTATTATTGAGCTACCAGACAGACTTGGTAGACCATTGGTTGACCTTGATTCATGAACAAAGGGTTGTGGGTTCTATGCTACTCGTATCCTAATATTTGTGTATTAATCCCGAGTAATCACTTTGTATCTTAGTATAAAGTTATCAATAAAAATATGTATATAGAATGTTATATACATATGTAATTTACCAGCCGTCTTCTACTTTAGCAGAAGTGAGGCGTAGCTTTGACTCAAAAAGTCGACCCTAAATAAATATTTTTATTTAAGAACAAGTCCAATCCTATAAATTTCACTTTCTTTTATATTCATTGGAATAGAGCAAAAAATGAAAGCCAAAATCACTCTGCTTAAATTTTCCACGAATCACTTTGCACCATATCTGATATCTACATATATATAATACATATTTATAAATGGATATTATTCTTGGTAACGTCAGGGGGATAGACAGACAGCCGTTCATTAAAAATTTTCCACCTTCAAAATCTACTTCCTTTTGAAATATTCATAAAGGCGATAAAAAGAACTTGGATATTGAGAAAATTGAAGAGCTTAAGAGAGATAGATAGATATGAAAATAAATCTGTTTTACGCCAGCTTCTCAAAGGGTGATGATATTATATTTTATGTTAACTTCATAATTTGATTTGTTCTCTGTAAGAATACAAAACATCTCAATTGTAACAAATAATCTAAGACTTATTACGAAATTATGTAGATACAAAGACCTTAAAGTAAATAGATTTTGTAGCATTGATATTGTTTTTTTTTTGTAGAAATGGGCTCGCGTTTGGCTGCAATCCCACCTGATGGAAAGCAAGATGCAGCCTAAGATGGACGCTCGCCCTCTTCGCTCGCTCTTTTTTGAAATAATTCCAAGTTGTACGGATCAGGAAAGGTGGACGCTGGCAGAGAATTCCACTGTTTCGTAGTTCTAAATTTTAATGGAAATTCAATTTCACATTACATAAGCGTAATTAATGGAATTGACATTTAACACGTTCAAAAACGAAAAATGTTAATCCTAACTATCATGAAGATCCCCTCCGAAGTTTCCAGAATAATTTATATGTGTCTTGTTTGATTATTTTACTCACTATCGAAATCTTAACTTTTTTAACTTAGTTATTTTGGTTAATGCAATTCACAATGCATCAAAATAATTAGTTCATAACACTATTTTAATAATATTTCTATCACTAAAGTATTTTTCTGCAATATTAATATCATCTACTATCAAATCTACGCACGTCCACATCTTACCATTGTCTGTAAGGGGCGACGCTCCAACGGGATATATTTTAAGGAGACCGTTTTAATTAGTCCCGTAGTAGTATTCCTCTTGAACTTGATATAGAGGATATATCTTGTAATGGATAGAAGTATCAACATGTGCTTTATTGGTCCATTACTAATATTGCCATCTAGAATGTTCTGCGCATCCACAGTAAGACCGCAGAATCCCAGTGTTTATAACCAACGACGCCCCACCGCGATATATTTTAAGGCTGCTGTTTTAATAAGTCGCCTAGAACCTGCTTTGCTCAGATATAAAGAACATTCAAATTTGTTTATTCTATCGTTTAATATCATGGGTTTTTGTCAGGGATAATCACTTTGGTATAGCGCTTCGTCACAATGTCAGGCTGTCCCTCAAAAGTTTTGAAGTTTGATTTTCGACAGTTAAAAGGTAAATGTACTTCGTTTCAGTGGCTAGATGCTTGTGTACCTGATTATTTATGTGTTCTCATAGCAACCACGTTACAAACAGACCTATTGTGAAGTCGTGTCTTCACTATTAAATGGAAAAGCTTCTTTGTGGCCTGCGAATTAAATCCGAATCCGAATTAAACACCTTTAATTATAAGTTTTTGTAATTTTTCAACGAGGGAGTGATCTGTTATTTAACATTTTTTATTGCCTTCAGGCGTGTATTCGCCAGGGAGTGCATACAGGAGCACACTTCCGCAATTCATCTCTAACGTCCTACGTCCCACCGAGAAATGGGGAGTGAACCTATTGTCACACACCTGGAACAAACTCAGATTTGGAGCCACTACAAAGAACTGCTTCGTTGGTCGAGTGATTGAACGCGCCACTGCCGATCGGGAGGTCCTGGGTTCAAATCCTGGCTCGGGTACTATTAGATTTTTCTAATTTAGAATTTCTAGTAGTGACTCGTAGTCTGGAATTGTGCCCGGTGTGTAGCAATAGGCTCACCACCTATTCCATGGGACTTAAACGTAACTGATGAAATGTGGAAGTGCACTACACTCTTTTGCCTACCCCTTCGGGGATTACAGGCGTGACATTACGTTTACCAAGAATACTGACAATAAGTTATAAAAACCCCGTAATACCAGTCCCAGGAATTGAACCCACGACATCTCGATAAACAGTTGCACTTGCAACCACTTGACCGATTGTCAAGCAAGGTATTAAATATATTGTTTTACATATTTCTCTTATAATTCAGAGGATTGTCATGGTACTATCACCAAATATAAAAAAGCAATGACCTACGTAGAACTAAAATTACCCGATGTAAGTAAAAACTTTTGAAAAACTTTTAATATTATTCGGTTATACAACTTACTATCTATTCTAGATCACAGTAACTCTATGTTGGGTCACCGATGTGGCACCTTTATAATCCGTGTGGATCAGCCTTGCCACCTCCTAAAATCTGAGCCAGCGGCATGTGCGACTAATTGATGCGCACCGCAGGGAATAAAAACTGCCCAATTAGGATTAGCTATTTAAAATATTTTATAATGAACATATTCGATATTAAACAATCTCTACATGCAAGGTCGCAAGAAAGCTGTACAAACCGCTGAGGTTAGTACGCATGAGTAAAATAATTTGCAAAGATAATATTTTTTTTATAATTTTCCATTCACATGCCGATATCTTTCACTTGTATGGTTTTTAATTATTAATCACACGCTGTGTCCAATATAATATCTACTTTTAAGTGTATTTGCGATAAATAAATAATATGGAAAAATAATTTATCATTTTAATTTTCACATCCCGATTTTTCTCACTGTTATTTGCTTTTTTATTTTATTAATAAAAATAGGTTGTGCTCAAAATGATAGTTAATTCATTTTGATTAACATTGTTTTAAATATAAATGAGCGGTACGATTAATTAACTATTGAATAACTTATAATATGAGAATGAAAAATATGGTTAAAGGCTTTACTTATGGATTAAGGTGAAAGGGTGAAAAGTTTCCAATATAAATCCTTTCCATACTTATTCATTTATCTATATATGTAACATTGTTGCACCCATTTATTTAAGTTGCTCAGTTTTATAAAAATGGTTTTAATTTTGCTATCATTTTATCTACAATATTTTATTTGATATCAATAAATGGAAACAATTTCGTATATTTATTTTTAGTTTATGGTGATTCTAAAAGCGTTTTTAGCCGGCCCTACTGGATTTATTTCTGCCGATCTTGCCGTTAGAGATTATAATTTTATATTAAAGTAACACCATTTATACTTTTTATTGTCTTCGTGCATTTCATATAAATAATCGTTTCTGTAACAAGAAAACTCTGGAGCAAGATCTTGAGTCCTCACGTGATCGCCTTTGAATATAATTATTTAGTACATTTGTGTTACTATTAGGTTTAACTATACTCGCTTTGATATATTCATATTTTTACGTATTTGAAAAATTTGGGAATTAAAGTCTCCGAAAAACCATGAATAAAGCTTAGCGTCAACTTTTCTCAGCAAAGCAACAGACGTAGCGACTAGAAGTATGTCAAAGTCGTCGTTTTGATCTATTGAAGTGATTCCAAAACATTTGCAGCATCTGAGGTCGCTGCAGCAATCTGTTTCAGCGCAGGAATTCTCATCTAACTTTATCTCGGTAGTTGGGCTCTTTGTTTAAGACTGCGCTGCTTCCAACGGAACTTCCTTATTAAAAACCTATACGGGATTATAGATTAACACCTCTCGAATTTTATTCATGATTTTGTAACGCTATTTGAAAATAAAACTTGTTTCGATGTGGTCACACTACCGTCATATTCGTATAAAATGTCATATATACACTGTCATAGACATGTATAACTGTCATAGACATGTACTGTCATAGACATGTACTGTCATAGATATGTACTGTCATAGATATATACATAACTACATATATCCAAAATTAAATTAGTAGGTAGTCATATTCACCAACACTCTCATAGTCATATTCATCAGCATAGCTATTCATCATCACTGTTGGACACGACGGTCCTCACAAAATAAGAAGGCTTGAGGCCAGTCTGCCACGCCGGCAAAAGAGCTGAGAAATAGACATTTTATGCACTTAGCCACAGAACAAATACTTGTAATCATCACATAAATGGTTCCAAGTGAGAATCGAACCCAACCACATCGCTTTACAGGCAGCTCCACCAATCGCACAGTAAAACACACCTGTAAATACAAAATATACCAGTATTTTACCCCAAAAATGTTACGCATGAACGGGTATATAAAGTTTACGATTGATGTCCTGAAAGTTTTTGCTCCGGGGACACTCTTAAGAGGTCTAAATCTAAAACACGAAGACGCGAGGTAATTTATCAATTTGTGACTCTAGTTCTGTTTTTTTTTTCTTTTATAATAAGTTAGGTCGTAAATGGATTAGTTTAGACACTTTAGACGTATTGACTGATCTGTTTATATCGGATTCGAACAATCGGTACATTTTGATTAATAATAGCGTTATATTGATGCAACTCACACCATCAGTGCTAGGAATGATATCTTCTATGTAAGGGTTGTCAGTCAAAGATCGCTTCTTTGCCCACCAGACCATCTTTTTCTGTACGAGTTTTATTACCTCCTTTCGTGTTTAGGATTAAACTTATTAGCTATAAAAAATATAATAAGAGTAGGGTCTGGTAGAGTTTCATCAAAATATCAAACGACAATATATAAAATATACCGACCTTTAACCATAAATATAACGATGTAACACGTTACAAAGTACGCTATTCTCATTATACCTCATAATCCCTAATTGTGGCGCTTATAAGCTCGTCAGATAACACGCCCTTTATGTCCCCCTGAGAACTCATCCCTTTACACAGGTTTATGCACCGTTTAACAAGATCGTAATAATTCAAAATGTATTTACTTAACCTTTTGATATTTGTTTTACTTAACCTAAATTATGAATAATGAAAAAAGCGCGCGAACAAATGTAAATGTCAATTCAGAAGGCGATAAAACTTTTAAAATATACAAATACAAATGGTTATCGCGTCCCCATCTCGTCTATGTAAAAAGTAAAACTGAAAAAAAATGTCAATGTTATTAATATATTTTATAATAGAAGCAATGAGATATGGTAATAATTTGAATTACAGCGTAAAATCTTTTTCAGCCGCAAAGTGTAAATAACGGGCGGCTTGTATACCGGAAGTTAAACATTAAAGTTCGCAGACACGTTCATAACCCTATCTAAAAATCAGGACCTACATCTTAATCTGCTCTTCAAGGTGCAAAAAGTGGCGACAATATCGACACTACTTACGGTAAGGAATCGATAGCAATTTCGAACGTTATCAGAGATTGAACCGTTTAAAATATTTTCGTCGATTCTGTTTCACAATTAAAGTAAACAAGAATCAAGTTTCTACAACCAACCGTGATACAGAAAAAACATTAATAAATCCTTCAACATTTTTCAGTAACTTTTCCAGTACCTTGAGGCTACTTGAAAGTCACCTAATTAGGTTTTATTGCAGCACCTCTTTGAAAGTATGTCGCGTAATTACAGGCTTCGGAATGCCGTTTGCGGTTTTGCCTCGCTCGGATTAAAATCTCCTCATTTCTAGGGACGCTGATTAGCGGCAAGAGGATTTTCTTACAAAAAAACCACAAATTGTAGCAAACTGGATACAGGTGACCGCCGTCGTCAAAAAACATATAATAGAAAAAGTAAGTAAATTTAGTTTAATGTTACTTGTAACTAAACGCTTCGTTAGGCGAGTGATTGTAAGCGGGACTGCGGATAGAGGTTGTGGGTTCGAATCTCGGGTTGAGTAGATACTGAAGGATTTTATAAAGTAGATTTTCTAGTGGAAATTTCTAGTAGTCTAGTTGTCTTTAAGTCTGAAACTATGCCCGGTGCATGGTAATAGGCTATCCATATATGGTGAGATATAATTGTAATTTGTAACTGGTGAAATGTGGGTGTGTACGACACTTCTCCGCCTCTACGGCTATCCCCTCGGGGACTGCAGGTATGATGTTATGTATGACTTTTAAATACGACAGCATAAACAAATTGTGCTATTTTGAAGAAACAAAGCGATATTAACTACAATCCTTTCAGAGGTCTTTCCTACAATCACGAAGGTCCTGAGCATACTCGTAATCCATTACGCTGCTTAAAATAGGATAGAAACGGCGACCTAAGATTAAACCGACCATTCTCTATTAGGCTAGGTGTTATTAATAAATCGATCTTCTATTGATTTTTCAGGTGCAAATTACTAGACAGAATCTTGATAACTTACTGGAAGGCAGGAAGTAATATTTAGCGTTGGAGTCGCATTTTCCCACCATAATGGGTATTCTACACTACTTCTCGTGTGTATCTTCTTCGAAAAGGAAACCGAAGATTGTTTCACAAAAATCATACAAACGTATGTACCTACATCCAGAACGGTTTTTTGTACATTTCTGTACCAACAATATAAATCATTTCGTCCTCTGAACGGACATCGAACTCGCTCGTTTTTTGTGTGTCGTGTTTCTTTTTGTGACCAAAATCAAACCCGAAATGACAACGATGATGGAACAAAAAATCTATATTGCTTTTATGACTGCAGTGGTAACATTCAGTGGACTATCTTATTCAAATATAAATTCTATATTCTGACTGGTAAAAACTAATCGATATCTATTCAGTCTGATCCAGCTTTGGACCGGTCGTACGGCTAATAATAATTTGTCCATTTTATTGTAGGTATTTTGCAGTAACTAGATTTTAATGGTATCTTATTATTTTTACTATTTTATCTTACTTTTTTTCCATCCTTTTATTGTTCCATTGTTAGAACACGGGTCTCCTCTCAGAATGAGAGGATTAAGATCATAGCTGTTTTATTTTATTTTATGTATCAATGTTATTTAAGAAAGCTTTTATATAAACCTTATCCGCATGTTCGGAGTGAGAATTATACGCAAAAATCAGTCAGGGGAGGTTATCTCCAGCAGTAGACTGTTTTAAACTAATACCAAATTTTTAGGATTGCCTACTTTTACCTTCAGCACAAGCGTCAACGACCTTAAAGGTAATCCTAAACAAGGTAAATCCTAAACAAAAAAATATACTTAAATACGTGTACCTAACTGGTACGAACAAATTTTGTTACAGATGATTTTTAAGAGAATATATTTTTTTATTATATCACCAATGTCATTTTAGAATTTTGCTTTGGTTTTGTACGTACTACCTTGAGTAAAACTTATATATTGTACTGAATTATATAACAAAAGAAAAACTGCGTTTAAGAAAGACAATTGTAGCAAAAGTCTTTTGCTGAACTGTATCCGACCGCGTACCGAATAAAGCATTATTCAGTTAGTGCAAAAGGAGCGCATCTGTACATAGAGTTTTATCGTAAAGAATTACCTAACAATCCTAAAAGCTACTGGAGTTCTTTGACATTTATAACGATCACGTAACATCACGCTTGTAATTCCCGAAGGGGTAGACAGAGAAGTGTAATATACTCCCACGTTTCACCAGTTACGATTAAGACCCATGGTGGTGAGCCTATTGCCAGACACCAGGCACAGATCCAGACACCGAGTCACTACTGGAACTTCTAAATTACAAAAATCCAATAGCACCCGACCCGGGATTTGAACCCAGGACCTACCGATCAGCAGTCGCGCTTGCACTCACTCGACCAACGAGGCAGTCATTTCATTATTATAAGGATGACGACAATCCCTTTTGTGATCTAACACAGGACGCTTGAGTACGTTATCCAGGGGAACCTAATCTTACGGTTACGGTTAGCAACTGACCTTTACAGGAACTGGTACTTTAATCAATTAAACATTTAATTAAACCAACAATCTTATTTCTAGTTCCGCAAAACAGTGACACGTTTGTGTAGCAATTGTCTCTGTGACTTTTATATTTGTAAAGTCCATTCACCTTACTGGATGATCGAATATTTATTATCTTAATTCCTTTCTATTTAAACTAATCAAAAGAAGACATCCGCGGCTTAATTGATATCCAGTAAAGATAAGTGACTAGCTGGTTATTATGAAAGCTTAATAAAACATCGACAACATGATTCATTAACACGTGGCACCATCTGTTGTGGAAATTATGAAAGATCTGGAAACTTCTAGAACTGGAAATTTCTAAAACATAACATAGAAAAAATAATGTACGTCGTCCCAGATAAAATACTTATCCTTACACAAAGATTAGCTTTTAACGAGCGCAATAGGAGGAACACAGTCAACGTATACTAAAGTCAAAAGCACAGCAGTTTCTTAACTCTTGTGTTTTTTTTATTGACAAACGTATACAACACCCGCATGTTCCGCCACTGTAAAGAAGAACAATAAAAAGTTAGCGAGCTAAAGGTACAATAAAACTGTCGGGAAGTTTTCCCGCGGCGTGAACCAGTGGCCTGTTAACGGTACTACTCTACCGGGAATAAGGGTGTATTCTAGAATTTTCTACTTCGAAACAAAGTTACTTGCCAGTAGGTATTCTTCGCCAGGTGGTGCTTGCAATTCGTGTGCAATTTGGAATGTGAACAAATGCTAAATTGGAGAACCATGCCTTTTAAAATTATACTTAAGCATCACATATTATAAGAATTTATAATATATTATAAGAAATAATATCTCTGTATTATAAGAAACAATAAAATAGTAATTATAAATCCAATTCTTTCGTTGGATCAATGGTTAGGTTAGGATAACCCTTTGTGTATTAATAATAAGCTGTAGTATTAATTGTCTAATTGTAAAGTTACCTATACTTAGATATTATAATTTTTGTTAGTTTTATGAATACTGAAGTCTTGAGTAAAAATATTATAAGTAAGCACATAAAGGATTTAGAAGCCTCCGGAAAGGAGCGTGTATCAAATAGATGTAAAGGAAGCTCGTCAGGTGTGTAAAGATAGGATATTTGGTACTCTGTGCCTTCTGGCTACCCTGTAAGGGATCTTATTTAGGGGCGTTATTCTTAATAGATCATTTAATTGTCGCTGGTTTTAATTAACTTTTCATTAGTTAATACATCATACTCTTCTGAACCATCACCATCACCAAACAAATTGAAATTCAAATTACACGCACCGGAAGTCGAATCTGGATCAGTAGCAGTCTCGTTATTCCATCGTAAGTCGTTTAAGCGCTAACTGGATTTACCCTTTACAGCTTAACCTTTTTGCAGTTAACTAGGCTGTTAAACAAGCTTTGTGGTCCGATGTTATCTAATCAGTAAAGATTTATAACAAGATATTACGGAAAGGACCAACTTTCCTTCTCTTATAATAAATTAGCTCTCTAAACGAGTTTTTTCTTAAGCCCCGAGAAACTAAATAAGATACCGCGCTTTAGACCGCACATCTGCGTTTTAAGCGACTTTCTAGAGATGTAGCGACTGGAAAAATCCGTTCCTGTTTTCATTTCCAGTATCTAACTTGTCCAGATTCTTGTTTTTTAGAGTTTAGGGATTTTCTTTCTATTTTTTTATGTAACAATGCACTTTAAAACTGCTATGTTCAAATTTTGCAAGCTAGTTAGCTAGCTAGTTGCCTATATTTAAATTTTATATAGATATAATTCATTTAAACAAAAAAATCATTGAAATAAAAATCAAACTGTAGCGTTTATAATTGATTATAATGTACTATTCCGTAAAGATTGTGGCGGCAAGGCGAAAATCTTTTACATGCTTCGTGTAGTCTTATCATCGCGGCACACGCGGCGTGCCGACTCAACAGTCTATCACCTACATCTAATTACCAATTTTCCAGTTAAGCGAACGGTGAGAGGGAATGATTGACCGATTTAATCAGTCTCACTCGGTCCGATCGGGAACGGTGGCGGGGAAAAAATTGATTGCGTTGAATCAATTCATTTGCAGTGTCGACCGCCGTTTTTGTTGACACCTTGGCCCGATTTTTTATTAACCTCCGAGGGTTTGATCAAGGTACTGGTGTCAATTTTAATTAACACGGGCTGAAAGCAAATTTTTTTTCTCACCAAATTCTGCTTAATTGATGTCACGTTCCATTATCACTTGGCGTAGCATTTTGCAAAATTGTCCTCATTAGCCGATTCATGAATAATCTGTATTGATAATTTATTCAGTTGAATCCAAAAAAAGTTCACTTTTAAATCATATGTTGATTACGTAATACCCGTATGAAAGGTACTGTACGCAACATCACGCAACACACTTCCCGAAGGGGAAGACAGATAGGCACACCGGGCACAGATCCAGACTTTGAGTCACTACTAGCAATTCTAAATTAGAAAAATCCAATAGTAGGTACTCGAACTAGGATTTGAGCACAGGATCTCTCGATCGGCAGTTGCGCTTACGACCACCCAACCAACGAGGCAGCCAAACAGATTTACTTAAAGAATACGGCTTCTAAATGTAATCATTCGCAAGGACTCCGTACGAGGTAACACCCGTGTTACAGAGATAATCGGGCCTATAAGAGATCCTCTGAGGCCAACACCTCGCTTTGCAACCTCCGCTGCGGCCGCTGAGACTTAGGAGATTTATTTTACCACAAATATTAACTGGGTAGTAACGCAGTTATATTCTGACACACTGAACATGTCAGTATTTTCTCCTATTATAATGGTTACATGGTAGGCTACCGTTTAACCGCAATCCTGCCTAAAATACAAATGCTTCCTGAAATAAATTATGCATACTAGGAAAATCATATCCATCCTCGCTTAGAAGTCATATGTCGTTAAATAAGAGGTTGTCATATATGTAGGTGATATATGTATAAAGCACGTACCACAAGAAGGGACCTAACCTTAGTTACTTTCCATTATTCCCAACATTCAAGTTCTGACAACGAATGTGAAAGGTTAAACGAAACACCCAGTAATTTTATTTACAAAATATCTTTAATCATCACACAACAAATAATATCAATCAAGAATGAATTGTAATAGTCATCATAAAGAGCTACCAAATTATCATTAAACTAAATTACAATAAAAACGACACATTTCAGCCTCCCATCGTAAGGGTAGGAGGGGCAAGATGGGGTAGCGGGCAAGACGGGGTACCGGGTCTCACCGGCCGAACGAACTTCTAATCACAGCCGATCATGACGACGCGTTATTAGCTTGTTTATCAGTCAGCATGGTGATCGGCTGGCTATTCCAAGCGTATTTGCAATAATCCCAAAAAAATTGGTTTTTGTCAAGTTCGTTACGATTTTCGGGTTATACATCGAACGTGTTTTGTACCTCAACATTAGCTGTCTAGAACTGATTGAAAGTTAGCAGCTAAGAACATGTTTGTCTCCTTATTTTGATTAATTTTTTTAAGACAAATTATTTTGTTCCAATTGGCGCGGGCGGGCAAGATGGGGTATGGGGTGCCCCATTTTGAAGATCATCAGTGACCAACAGCATCAAATAGACCACACGTATAACCGATAATTTAGTAGCCACTGAGATGATATTAGTTGTAATTTCAGTTGCGGTAGTTGAAGGTTCTGACAAAGAAACTACCGCGAACCGCTGATAAGTCGCAAGCTTCTTGTCATGACACATTCTGAGATTAAAGCAGAACCTAAGCTCGGATGCATCACTTGGATGAGCAATATAGAACTAGACCAACGGCCAACTATTTCTTCACCATCAGTATTTGTTGTCAGTCCTCAACAAGCGATGCCTTATCCTGTAAATCGCAAGATTACACGTGTGACAAGGAAAGGAGGAAAAATGGGCATCATAACTTCTCCATATAAAAATGAATTAGAAACAGAAATTAAAAATAAGAAACTGACAGAAGATAACAAAAAATGAAAAAGACAGGTAAAAGTATAAAAAAAAACAATTTGGCAAAGAACAAGAAAAAAAACAAAAATAATTTAAATTCACCACCAGAATGTGACAACGATGAAAATAATATCCCTTATTTTTACTGCCATGGAAAATACTTGGATTCAGATAAATGATGGGCATGTTCTCTTTGTGGGAAGTGGGCATAGTGCAGCTGTGCTGGGATAGATGACGAGGACGACGAGTCAATATTTGTTTGCGGGGTTTGCAAGCAAAAATGGAATACGTTTGACATACCCCATCTTGCCCCATAGGGTACCGCGTCTTACCCTACCGGGGGGGCAAGATGGGATTTTTGACATTTTTAACAAAATTACATTTATAATTTTTTCAATGAGTCTAATGTGTTTTAAATTCTTTAAATCTAAAGACTGATTAAGTAAGAGTAATTACAAATAAATAAGTATTCGAAATAAATGAAAATATCCGTTTTATTACACTCCAAACGTTAAAGACCCCATCTTGCCCCCCCTTCCCTTATCTATATATAATTTATTTAAAACACTAGCAAAAAACATCTAGGTCTTAAATAAAAACACATTTTATATTAATAGTAATAATACAATCAAATATTATGAAAGATAAATTAGCACAATAGACCATTTCCTTATCAAAATTACATTTTCAAAGCATACATTCCTTATCAAAAGAGTTATATTTATAAAAGTTACAAAAATATAGATGACATACGATACATTACATTACGATATACTACTTTTAAAGTATTATCACTAATAATTAATTAGAAATACAATATAATCAATAATAATAATTAACAGAAGCGTGAACAAACAGGATAGGTAGTTAAAATATGAGACAAGGCATAAAAGCTTGCATTATAATACGCAAGGTAGTTTCCAGGATACCTACATTTATGTGAACCTTCAAATGAGATGATAGGTACAAGTTTTAAATACTTAATTTTGCTAAGCTAATTGATGTCATTGTTTTTATTTCGTAAACCGGAAAATGATAAGCGAGACATTATTTAACGGCCTCTGTTAATGTGAATTTTCCATCCCTGCACACAACTCTAAGCCGTGATACCAGAGAATTTTAGACCCATTAAAAAATTCAGGCCGTTTATCTGACCACTAAAACGTATAGCTACGAATTTACGTTGGAGATAAACATATCGCTGGTTTGCGATTAGAGTATAATATGTCAAAAACACTCTATCAGAAAACAGTTCAGAAAGTATGAAATCATAATTATTATGCTTAAATAAGCGTTGGGACATATCCCAACAAACTCCAAGCTCTCCACTCAGTAATGATACATTTTTACAGCTAAATCAATCGACAGTCGCCGTTATATCGAACATGTTGCGTTCTTACTTCTCCTGATAGTCGCAGTATATAATTACACAAGCATGACAGATATAAATCTGCGGCATGTAAACCGTGCACCGCAAAAAGATAATTACGAATCCAACCAATATTCACGTACGGTTCAATTGACGGACGATAAATGAAAACGGAGTAATACGCAATAGGATTTTCCGAAACAAAATTTATATTAATGTGAATAAAAATATAGTTAATTTCAAAATAATTTTAATTATGTTAATAAAGTAATGTTAATGTTGCAAAAAGTAATTGAATATTTCCAAACTTTCAGGCTAATATTGATGTACTAGGGTATGATATGATAGTGCAATATATGTATGACGAAATATGAGTGGCACCCAAACAAAAAATAATTGGTAAAAAAAAAGTTACATTTTGTAAAACATGTGACTCGATAAAGATTAATTAAGAGCGGGAAAAACTCTAATAATCTCTAAACTCTAGTCACTTCTATTATACAATATAAATCAAATTATTAGTAGTTAAATAGATTTCTTCAAATATACATCTAGAGCCAATGCAAAATCAGAATACACTCATTCAAGCTGCCAGTGAATAATTGACATATTGTAATATTTAAAAAAAAGAAATTAAATACGAGAGGGGCAAAAATTTCTTAAAACAGCTCTCAATTGGTTCTAAATCCCCAGTGACCCGTTTCAATTCAGACGCATCCAAAAAAAAAAACAAGCGAAACATTCGAAACCGCAACTCATTATTCCACAGAACATTCCAGATTTCGCATCGAGAACTCCAATAAAAAAAATACCTTTACAAATAATTATGTACACTGAATAGCAACAACGGCTCTTGAAAAGTTTATAAATAGCCGACATTTTATTTATCTACTTTTCTTGTCAGTTTCGTTCTTCATCTTTATTTTATCCAAAACGACTATTTCTCGGCGACAATATTTAACATCGATATTATGTCTTAATAATTAATCTGCAGACCGTACCTTTCATTTCAAATGTAGCGTCAGCATCCGCTGTATTTTGTCATTGCTATATAATTATTGGTTGTTATACATACACCTTTACACACACACTTAACTTATTGTAAAGGTGAGGTCACACGGCACAATCACACAACAATTACTTACCCATATTAGGGATTGAAGAAAATTAATTTAAAATTGTGAGGTTTCAAAATTAAAAGTCCAAGATATATCGATAAACACTTCTGTCGATACGACCGGTCGTACCAATGAGTGTAGGTCAAATATCCATAACTAAACATTACCTTATGTAATCTAATGTAATGTAACGTAATTTAACGTAACGCAATGTAACAAAAAAACATTGGTTAAATTCGTAAAATCTATTGAGTTATTGCGTTTCACAACGCATTTATTCGGAAAATCTAGAATCTTCTAAAACTAAAAGTTTATACAAACGAACAAGATTAATCTATTTTGTATTTATATATCAGCATATTACATTAAAGAAACCTTCATTAAAACTCATTAAATGCAATCGGATTGTCATATTATTTTCAGTCAAGGGGGGCCCTGTCATAAATCAAATAGGACACATCTGAGAGCGCAAAAGATATAAGAAAGTGGTGGAGTTATAGACGTAGTACAACTGTCACTTCCATGCTCAAACACAACTTGTTACATTTGTCAGATTAGAGCCTTCAAACGTTGTGGGATGCCTTATGATATATTAAATTACTGACCAAGACATAAATAGTATATAACAATTTACAAACTCTAACAGTAAGCTATCAATCTATACAAGAATACATTACACTACAATATTATATATTATTAGTAACATTACACAGTGCAATATACTTACTGAACATTGTAAACAATTTACAAGTATTACATTAGAAGCAAATGTTACAAATTTCATAAATTATTGTTAGATGTACTTATAATAGTTTACCACACACCATTTAACAATGTTTCACTGTACAGCAAGCAGTGTACAACAGTGAGCACGCAACACAATTCGAACGGCTCAAAGTCGAAATCATATACATTTTTACTTTTGAGAGTAATATATCAAAGTTTTTTAATGTTAAAGTTTTTTAATGTCAAAGTTATGTTAATGTCAGGTTAATGTTCAATGGGTGTAGAGTGTTGAAGCAGCACTGGCCGAACGTTGCGAGCGAGTAGCTGAGTCGTTATCGGGTGTAGTTCGCGCGTGTCGTTCAGCAGACGGCGCCGGGTGCGTGCGGCGCGGCGTGCGCGGGGGCGCGGGGGGGGGCGTGCGGGGCGCGCGGCCGGCGGTAGGGGTGCGGCTGCACGCGCTCGCGCGCCCTCACCGCTTTAAAACCCACTGACTTTTGAGTCACATTCTTGCTCTGACCGCACCCATCTGTTAGTCGGTTAATCGGACACGTCACAACACACCAGTGGACATACTAACGGAAGTTACACTAAATCATTAGTTGGTTATAAGTAAGTCACGGATAGGATAAGGTTTGAGGTACAACGCTATATGAAATAAAAATCGGGTGCAATGTTAAGTCTACGTCAAAGATTCGCAAAGTTAATAACATGGAATATTATTGTTCAATATATTATCAAAAATGTTAATGAAATATATTGACTAACGGTTAGCATAACTAATAATGACACGTTTTCTTAATGCTATTATCTCCACATTTATTAGTAAACTTCTATTTGTAGTATAGATATGTTGCACATATAGGTCATAAATATATTATGTATACAAGTTTCAGAATCCACAACCAATAAATACATTAATATTTAGGTATTGCCTAGATTATTGGGTATTAAGATATATTACACACCCAGAATTATTAAAGAACTGGAAAGACGGGAAAATCATTTAAACATTACATTAAAAATATAATATTACTTATTCAGGTACCTTGAATGTTCCTCTGTAGAGGCGTACCGTCACGTGATAAGCTGGAGCCAAAGCCCGCGGAGCGAACGGGCTGTGCAGGCCTTAACTGCGGCAGGGCTTTGCCCACTACGGGTTTCAATATTCTCGGTGCACCTGTTTACAAGAGAATACGTGACCATAAATATTTTAATTATTTAAAAATGTCAATTTGAAATAAATATGTTCATTATTAACAATATTTTATTACCACATAAAATGAATGTGGTAGGTGCCATTTTGAAGACCAAATGTGAGAAAAGTATATTATTGCTCTGGCATTAATATTTTTACTTTTCTCACATCTAAGAAAAATCAGGCAGTCTGAGAAAAATCTGTGTTGTTTCATATTTCAAATATACACATATTCACAATATGAAACAAGACTGCTTTATTTACATCATATAAATTTTGTTTTAAACCACAAATAGTTTCCCTGCATACCTTTGTCATGAAAGTTAATGGGCCCCTGCATAGTATTAGTCCTGTCAGACAGACCTTTCTTCACAGGCTGGATTTCTGTCTTGGTTTCTCCCTTGATAGCTATCTTTTGCCAGTTCTCCATTTTCCCATTAAGGACAAACGTAGAATTTAAATCATTAGGATCTAATCCCACATAGTTTTCAAGTGGATTAAACTCAGTCTTAACTTTTTTAACACAATTTAAATTCCTCACTGTATCCAGGCTCTCAAATGAATCGTCTATAATTATTGTTTCGTTATTGCACAGCTTGATCGGGGTTCCTACTTTTCGCTTCCTAGGAGACAAAGTCTCAAATCCCCTGTTTTCTATATCTGTCAAGTCATCACTGTCTGCCTCTATGACAATAGGTGCAATGCCTTCATTTTTTATTACACTATAGTCGGTGGTTGTCACTGGCTTCTCCAAGTTCAAGGTGGATATGAATTGGAAGTCAGTATCTGCCTCGCTATTTTTGTCTGACCAAGTTATGCCTTTGACTGATTTAGCCTTTTTCATCATTTCCATGTACTCAGTGGTCAAGGACGGTGGCACCTTGTCATATCCTTTCAATATTAAGTATAGCTTCTTCAACATGCTTGGCATATCACTCATGTATTCTGTGAACGCTGTAATCTCTTCATTCTCTATCAGCAACAACTTGTGCCTCAGGTTGTCACTAGCCCGAATCTGTCTTAGATTGCTTTGCAATTTAAGTTTTTCAACAAAGTCCACAAGATCTGGGTAGTCGTTTACGGCATGATTGTAAATATCTTGAATTTTCTTTCGGCTCTCGTCCCATTTTGCCCAAACCATCATGATCTTCGTATCCAGATGTGCTGATTGCTTCAAGTAGTTTTCTGTTGCTCGCTCTTGACGCGGAATGTCCTCTGTGCACATCTGGTTTTGGAAAAAATAACGTGTTATAAAAATATGGTCAAATCTCCCAGAAGATATTGTTACAGCTGAAAACATAAACCAGTTTAAGAACCAACTGGACATATACCTAAATGCAAATGGAAACCAGTTGAACTAGCGAGATATGGGCACCATCAGTTGTCTCAACTGCCTGCCTGATTATATAGAATAATAGTAATAATAATTTTTATAATTTTTGAAATGTAATGAAATACATACATCATTTAGACACCCATTTTAACTATTATTAACGAAACTTTGATCTAAACCGTCTATAAACGTCCTTTGAATCACATGAACAAAAATTGACCAGCAATTGATACTCAGTTTAGAAACTTGGCCAAAGTATTAGGGTAACATTTAAGTTGCAATACGAATTCAGTAATGTATGTGGATTTCATCCTATTGTAATTTAAAGAAGACAAGACAAAACATACCTGGTCCATGGCCTCCGTGGACGATCGGTGCGCAAGGTCGGCCACGTGGGTGAAGGCGCGCGCCCGCAGCCTCTGCCGCAGCGCCAGCACGCGGGCGCGGGTCATCAGCGCCAACAGTTGGCTTTCCAACGCGCTATGCACACTGTCCGCTTCGGCAATACGGCGACGCCACTCTTGTCGGACTGCAATTCATATAAGCATTTCTAAAAATTTCTTCACACTTAATAACCAGTATTCTTTTATTGACATCAAATATTTTTTTATCATTTTCCTTTTGATAGGTAAGTGTAAAACTATGAAACCACCAACTTTTCCCGTTAGCAACATCCGGCTCCCGGTTAACAATAGGTTTGACCATCGAAAGCGAGAGCTTCGCCTCCAACTCCTTAACTTTCTTCTTCAGCTCCTCATTGATCCTCACGTACTGGGAGAGTCTCATATCCCCGTCCACAATGTTCTTCTTGATACTTAATTGGATCTTGTTAGCCCTAGCGGCGTACTTGAGAGTGTTGTATGTATCCTCGTAGCTGATGCTGGATGGAGATATGTTGGCTATCATCACAGTCTTACAATTCCCGCCTAAACTGTCCTTGAGGAGTCGTGTCAGTTTTGAGTCCCTGGGAAAAAAGGGAGGCATAATTATTATTGACTTTAGTATTCTTTTTTTTAATAGGATGGCACATTGCTGTCATCATATCGGGACAGACTGTAAATTTTGACTGTAAATTTTAATAAAATTACCATTCCTAACTGATTTAGCTGTTGAACCAAATTGAGTTACCTGTAAGGAATATAACTGCTACCATCTGCAAGTTTATTGATGCAGTTGCCAAGAGACAAGAGACTCCTGTTGATATTAGCCCCTTCCTTAAATCTTTCGCCAACACATCCAGTGGCAGAAGCCCTTTCGCTACCAGCCAAGTCAATCATGGACAACTTGACTATACGGAGCTGACTGCTGGTCTTATAACGCATTTTCACATATACCTGAAAAAGTTTGTCTATTTAGTTTTTTATTTATTGTTTATGTTTAAAATTTTGGAGAAGTGAATATCACTGAAGTTTTTTTTCAGCCCAAAAATATAGTTTAAAAACTTAACTTAGATTTTAGTCTAGAAAAATATCTGGTAGTAATAGACAAACGCTACACAAATCCTAAAAATGTATTATTTTAAAATTAGATTGAAATTTATTAGAAAGATTGAAAATTAGATTAGAACAAACGAATTCCACCTGAAAAACAGCATGACTCCGAGAGCTCTCAGCATTGGCATCAGTCGGATGTTGGGTTCTATTCTTATTGCCATTCTCTAACATGTTGAGAAGTTCTCGAGCAGTCTTGATGTTATTGAGGGTGAGACCAGCCACCATCACACCATACTTGGAGTCTTCACGAAGCTGCAATGGAGTATTGGATGGCTTGAGCAAGTCATAGACATTTTCATTGTACACCTGTAACATAAAATCAAAAATAGAAAAAAGCCCATGAATTTTAGTATACAGAAACATAACAATGTGTAATCCAGGATGAGGTAGGCTAAGGTATAAGGTAGACTTCTGCAATTCACCAGTTAATATAAAGAACATTTTTAAAACTATTTAATGTTTCATGTCATAAACATTACTAATTCTAATAAACATTTATGATGAATACAAAATTAATTTAGCAAAAGTAATTTGTGCAACTAAAAACTAGTGTGATACACTTAGCTTTCTATAATCCATTTAAGACTCACTTCAAAGAATGTCTTCGGACAGTGGATTCCAACTATGTATGTACTATAAAATTTATCTTTAGACTGCAAAAACTAATAAACAAGTAACAACTAATAAATATATGACATCAAAACCTTAAGGGTGGTTATAACACCTTTAAACCATTAAACCTTTACAGGATTTAATATCATAAATTTACTTATAATCTCATAAATTTTATGACAATTTTAAAAAATGTAGTGGAAAAATTAGCCGAGATAGGAATTGTATAGACTTGGCGCTCTCTAAGTTAGTATCCTACCAGAGATGATAGATAGATGATTTGATAGACCAAAAGTAAGAAGTTTAAGGGGAATGTGCTGAAACCAGATTAGCAACATGCACATACATTTGTATATATAGCTTGTGAAAACAGTATATTATTGTTATTTCTTGATGAGCCACTTCAATCAGGAAAAGTCACTAATTTGTAACTAAGCAAGAAGTAATAGGTTAGCAAGAAGTAATAGAACTTTTAAACCATAATATTAATTGGGCTTATAACAAAGACGCAAAGTGATTAATTAGTGTAATGAATTACAAAATTAACTATACAAGTTTTATTTGCTTACTGCCGTCTAGAGCATGAGTAACACAGGCAGAATATATATCTTTTAAAAAATCAGTCTTATTAGGTAAATTCATGGCAGTATTATTTCATTAGGCACAGAGTTACTTGTCACTGACCTCAATGTAAGAAACTCCGATATCGAACTCTCTTTCCTGTTCAAAGGAATTTATTGTGTAAAAGAGATGATCCATAGTCAAGTACGTGATTCCGGGGTTTTCCTTGTTACCGATCATGGTGAAGGTCTTCCCAGCACCTGTCGCGCCGTAAACGAATACAGAACAATTGTAGCCTTCCATCAGCGAAGTTAAAATATCTTTCGTAGTAGTTTCAAACACATCATAGTTCGTCGCCTTCGGACCACAAACGTTGTCAAAAACAAACTTTAATTCTTTGTTCGCGCGCTTTAAATAGTTCTTGTTCGGCTGCTGCACTCCCTGATAGAAGAATGGTCGCATCTCCTCCTTTGGGTCGAATACCAACATCTTATCATCAACAACATCGATCACAACGCGATTGTTCTGTTCGCGTTCCGTCTCGTTTAATGGCCGTATTCTAACAACAACTTTTATATTTGCCATGTTTTGTGTAGAACCGCTTTTCGAAGGCGCCAAACCTGCTTTTAAATCATTGTTTGCGGTCCTCATCGGACCTTTGTCAATTTTCACCATCTCGGCACCTTCTCATAAACCATCGAACAAAAATAAATAATTCGAATCTCCAATCACACATTAAAATATTCTCAAAGTTAACAACTAAAACTACTTCTTGCCAATTATTTTACTCACTATTATCAAACGAAACTAACAAAACTTCCACTAATTGTCAGATTGCTACGCATATTTTGAAACCTCGAAATCGTATTCGTAACGGTCAAATATTTGAACTAACCGTCAGACGCTGTTGGTTTAGGGCGTCAAGAAAAGTGTTGCCAGTAAGAATTAGTCTTGAGATTTTTTTTTAATTAACAGAAGATACTAAATAAAAATAGTTTTATAGGTATTATGAATAAATAATTTTATACTATTGACACCTCGTAAATAAGCAATTTACAAATTGGAACTACGAAAACTTTTAATACAATTATTTTCATTCAATTTTATGCTGAACAAAATTATTTTGTTTTAAACATGCTAAAATAATGTATTTTTTGTTTAAGTAAAGAAAGTCTATTGTTAGGAAAATCAGAGGCTCTACATAGAGATAATGGCGATAAGAGATAATCGCTAGAATTGATAGTATATGTATACCGTAACTCTCAGCCCATACTCGCTAGCAATAAACTATATGTATTGATGCAACCAAGTAAGGTAAGACTACGATATCTTCCGGTTCACACTCGTCGTTCTTACGAGGGGACACATGACTTATTCTTGATGTCGTAAAAGAAAGAATTATATAGGAATCTTACATTTCAATTAAATTTTTCATAAAAAAAGTCATATGGGATTGGATGATATGGTATTATTCTAACATCTAGAATTAATAAATACTTTTCATTGCACAATTCTTAATAATAGCTATAAAATATTTTATCTCTCATTTCAGTCTTATAGGGGAAATCTATAGATATACTCTAAATGACTCATCATCCAACATAAATAAATATGTTCACCTATGAAATGATATGCAAATTACTGAATACTTTTCTAATTTAGAATTTCTAGTAGTGACTCGGAGTCCGGAATTGTGTCCGGTGTATGGCAATAGGCTCACCACCTATTTTAGGGGACTTAAACGTAACTGGTGAAACATGGGAGTGTGCTACACTCCTCTGCCCACCCCTTCGTGGATTACAGGCGTGATGTTACGGTTACCGTAATCTATCATATGAAAATTGAAAAGACAGACACAGGATTTTTTAAGTACATGAACAAAATATGCGTTTAGTTCGTTTAGAAATTTATATTAAGTTTCAAAAAATGCCGGAATAATTCCGAGATAAAAAATATTGTGTCTCTTTCTAGCGTAGATGTAACATAGATAATATGATAAACATAGATTAGGAGCTAGCCTAAAATGTGTTCATCAAAAAAAAAGTGAAGACAAATGACTAACTAATAACTGCTTATCTTATTTTGCGCGCGCGTAGTGAACAATTGTCAAATTGGAGCAAAAATTATATGCTATATAATTTAAAGTATATTAATTTGAGCCAATAAAATGACAATAACGTGCATTGTGTGTAAAAAAACCTATTCCTTTCGATAGCATTTCTATTTCTATTTATAATAACTTTATGTGCCGCTTACAGGCAGCCGTATGTTTCCCTACTCAATTTATAATATCTCTATGGTTATTTCGCTGCGCGTGCGTCGGACGTTGCCAATTACAGGCAAAATTTGAAAACAATAAAAAACAAAGTTACAGTTTTAATGTTACCAGTGATAGGATTGAAAATGTCCGTTTTCTCTTAACACTGCTTCCATTATGCTTCGTTTTTTTTTTGTCTTTTTATCGCTACAAACACAAATTTGAGATGGTACCCCACGATGCGCACACAGTTTATTAAAAAAATAATCTTTTACCTTGTATCGTTAATTATCGATCTACTCGCTTCTTATCAATCGCACGTGATGTAGCCAGTAACTTACCTACAATAGAATCCCAATAAGACTCCAGCTAGCTGCTTGTGCGTAAGAGAAGTACCGGCTGAATGCTAAGGTTCTCGTTGTCCGGATAAGATCACGGCGGAAATTAACGGGAAATTGTATTTGTTTCTTATACAACGACGTCGCAATAAACACGTCTCGGGCTCTGTATAAATAAACGTTAATTTTGTATGGGATAAGCAGGATTAATAAGTTTTCTCTCAGTTATGTACATCTCAAACTCATCTTGGCTTTGTTTGACAGACAAAATTATTGAAAAGCTTATTTCATTTCAATCACTCAAAGTACTTTAATGTTTATACATGTACCTACAGAGCATAAATAAAACCATAATAGCCTGAGTGTAAACTAGGCGTATTTAACAGTTTCAGGATCATAATTTTTCATAAATATGTATGTATTCTTGACATGGAAATTAGTTTATTAAAACCCATTTTATATTTCATTTTAATTAAGCGAATTCGTGAATATTTGAAACATATGATTTCTAAAATATTAATACAAGAATACACCTAATTATTACGCGGAAATTCCATATAATAAATATTAAGCACATATAATGGTTGTACATTCCGCTAATTATATAGCATGGTCTGTTGTAATATTATATTACTGGCAAAACCTCAGCTAAGTAGGAATAAACGAGGTACAATCTCCACCTGCTACTCTTCAAATATTCCCACGTCAATTACACAGAGAATTAAATTCTAAACGTCCATTTAATCGCGCAATCCTGACAATGTACACGGCTCATTTGAACAACTGGCGGTAATTCATCTTGGCTCCGTTTGAACAGACAACATTAATTCCGACTAACACAATGTTTGTGTTAGATTTTCTTAAGAATTTACCAAATGCGTTTTTGTCCCCAATAACTGATTCAAAATACCCAGTTTTAGGCCCTCATGTGGGGCTTCTACAAATTTGCGGTATCTGGCATCCGGTGACAGACATGAAAACAATATTCAGACGAGCCTTTTTGTATGTGACCTTAGGTTTCTTCATGACACAGTACATCAAATGCTTTGTGAATATCAGCCTCGACGCTTTCAGAGTCATCTTGCAATATGCACCTTTTCATATTGTTGTTTTCAAAATTATTATCTTCTTGAAAGATCACGGGAAATGGAGTGAATTAATTGAGTACGTAACATCAGTGGAACTTGACGAATTATCGAAGCAAGACCCCGAAATCGTGCAAATAATCAAAGATTACATAAAATATAGCCATCGCCTAACATTCTTTTATTGGATAATAGGAACTGTAACGAATGCTAATATGTTTTCCGATTGGTATCGAAAAGCTAACGATTACGTCAATGTGTCTGACGAATATATAAGAATATTCGACGGCTACACACCCTGGAGTCGGGACCCGCCTGGTTACTACTACATTTTTGCAACCCAAACTTTTTTCGCTAACATGTTAATCGTTTATCTCATTGGATGGGATCAGTTGGTTATCGCCATAATGATATTTTACCGTGCACAGTTACAAATTTGCGGTATTTACTGTAAGCGAGCCATCAAAACAGACAATGCAAAAGAGAGTCATAAAAATATCAAGGAATGCCATCGTTTTCACACTGAACTAGTCAAGTACGATACTTTTTACTTAAACTAAATTATAATTTTATTTTAAATGTTTAATTCAACATTTCCTACGAAAATATATATTTCAGATATCAAGACGCCTTCAACTCTTTGACGTCGCCGGCGATGTTCTTGTACCTGATCGTAATTTCCGTCAATCTCGGCCTGTGTATCATTGAAATCGTTGAGGTAACCCGAAAATGCTTTCACAGAGGAAATTTGTATACATAATTTCAACGTTATCAAGATTTTGTTCGGTACATGTGTAATATTTCAGATTCAAATTATTCCTATTTATCGAAATGAAAACAGGTAACAAATAACATAACATTATTTTTGTTACGTTAAAGTTTGATTCTAGGAATCTATATAGGAATCTATATATACCGTTTATATGTACCGTGTCTTTATATAGTTCCTATTTTTTTTATTTCCTAATAATTGCATTTATTTCAGCTTCAAGACAACATTAGCGGTCTTATTTCGAACTGTACCTACGTTTTAGCGTGTTTGAACCAACTCCTTCTCTTCTACTGGCACAGTAATGAGGTTACCGAACAGGTGTGTGTAGGTATATTTAAAAAACATCAATTATTAGAAACACGTTATCAACTTAGATTATTGCAGCTTTCATTCTCTCCGCTAATCGACGCTATTTAATCCGGTGTAGCACCTTCTGAATCCAACAGCATCCCGATATACATTATGTATTCAAAACCTTATCATATTTTAGAGCCTGTTAGTCAGCTACAGCACTTTCGAGAGCGATTGGGTAGATTCAGATAGACATCTCCGTAAGGAGATAACCATTCTTGCTCACACTACGAACAAGAGGTTGGCGTTCCAAGCAGGACCCTTCAATGAGATGTCATTGGCTACATTTGTATCAGTGAGTATTGTATTACAATGTCTATCATAGATTTTTTGATTCCATGATGGGACGTAAACGTGGAAATATACTACCCTCCTCTGCCTGCCCATTTGAAATTACCGGCGTGATGTTTAGTACGAATATTTTTAAAATTATTGAAAACAAGACCAAATTAGCTTTAAGAGTCAATTCGAAGATTACTTTTTAATCTTATATGTGTATTCCAGCATTTATTTTCAAAACTGTCATAGTACCGCAAACATTATTTTTACAGAATGAATTACAAGCGCTTTTATACAAATATAGTCATAGAATTGACTAATACGACTTATTAACTAAAATCTGAATTTTGTGTGTTCTGCCGTTAATATTGTTACAACATTTAAATAAATTCTTTTTCCAGATTCTGCGTGGTAGCTACAGTTTCTACACCTTATTGAATGAGACTAATTAAACTGCATCTTGCTTCGGGATTTGTAACAATTACTGGAATATTCCGGTAAATATCCCTCGGAAAATCTTAATTAACTCTATTCGTCGTATAGTCTCTTTATTTAATTCCGAAATGAAAAACGGAAGACGAAAAAATTGACGTTCCTCCACACCGCTCGAATTACTGCAATTCACGTAGTATAGCCTATAAAAAACCATATAATAAATACACTGATGGTCACCGCTTAAAATAATGGAGTTTATATTTAATTATAAGAATATGAAAATGATAATAGAAGTTCAAAGTTTTGTTGCAAGTGTTGTTGTATAGTTTACATAAAGTCTAATGAAGTTTTCAAAAACGCTACAACACTATTTTTGTGCAAACAACTAGAGATAACACAGAATATCCTTTGACCAAAACTCAATATAACGTTTAAAACCCAGTTATTACTATTCCAAACTGAAGATTGAATGCGATACAATCAGAGCATCATTTAACTCCCACGAACTCCAAACCGTTCTTGCCAAGAATCTATTTGAAATCGATTTAAGCTCGAAATTTCTCGTTAATCGATTCTGATTCAGCAACTCTAGATTGCAATGAAGTTGCAAATTTCAATCCGATTAAATGTTGGTAACGTAAAGTAGCAGATATCGTGTTTATGTTGTCCTTTATAAATGTTGCGGATCATATCCCTAACTAAATCACCATACTTGTATTATATTCTAAAATCTTCTACTTATAAACATATGAACGCCAATATAAGTCAGTATCAAGGCTATAATTAATGTGGACTTTAAGCGCCATGAACTGTATTAAAGTTATCTATTAAGAGGATATAAAACTAATTATATTCCTTTGACATTTAAACAGACAAAAGATTGCGTACCTAAGCAGGAATCCTAATTGTCTAGTTTCGCGGCGTCAGAATGGAATAACTTAATTAGAGAACAAATATAGGGGATCCCTAAAACAAATGATTATTCGGAACACCATAATTGCATATCTGGTAAACAGAACAAAGTTTGTACCTACGGTTGGTATAACGACGAATTCTGTAGTTCCGCGTTGAGGAGTAATTCTGTTGAGAAACCGAGTCCATACCAGCTGAATTAACATATAAATTGTTTTGAATCCGACGTCTACATCGCGTTAAATTATTTCGCGAACTTCGCAAATTTACATGGTAATTGCTAAAACTCAAGATTTGTTGTTGAGCCCGCGATTGTGCGGTTAGACAAATCTGAAAGGGATTAACGAGTTAAGAAGTGTATAGGTTAGATAGATCGGCCAGATATCATTGCTAAAACGCCGCTTTATTACCCGTCGTTTTATATCCCTAACTTTTGATTTGACTCACACTGTAATGAATATCTGCTAAGCAATAAAGGATTGTGCATTATTAAACAAAACTCCAATGAGCAGCATGCTCTTCAAAAGCTGTAGTAGAATAGCAAATCGAGTAGTAGACTTAGTTTCAGTATCTCACTCTGCAGATTTGTAAATTCTCTAATTTATAAAATTGTTGATTGAAAGTGTTCCCCATTATATCCTTTAGTGCCTGTGGAATCTGCTAACCCCATGGAATGGCCTAAGGCTGTACACCAAGCACTGATCTGACTCCGAGCCTCTACTAAACATTTCTGCTAGAAAATCTAAGTTAAAAAAATTTGTAACCACTTGCAACCAATTGACCAATGGCGTAGTTGACACCATAATTTAAAAAACAATATTTAAAAGCAAATTAAAAATTGATCTATCAATTTAATAAAAATGACAATAAGGCAATACTTTAAAAAAATTATTTAAGTTTATTCTGGGCGCATAAAACGCTACACATATTTCTACATATTATATTAAAGTGGCTGAACTTCCCAACGTTCCCATTATGCTGGGGCCATGTTCAGGCATATTATTATATCCAAAGTTGTTGCGACATAATTTCCCGACAAAGCCATAGACCCAACAACTTTCACCAGTAAATTGTGCGCCTCTTCCCTTCAGCCGTAATCGATTTTGGGCACTAGACGTGTAGATCTATAAATTTTACACCGCAACTAGTTTCGACATTTAAATTTTCATATATATCATGGCCACCTAAGCGATTTCAATAATATTCCATACAAACACAGTCGTCTATTTGTTTTTAAACTAAAAATTCATGTTAACACAGACACCAGTGTAAAACTAATAACGGTTTTCATAAAACAAAATTCTATCGAAAGACCATACCACTGCACTATTGCTCTCTAAACACTAAAAAACATTTTACTATACATACATTTTTTTTGTAAAGTAAACGGTCTGAATATTGGCTGGTGGATTCAAGAATATAACACTTACAAAAAAATAATGCAACACATGCCATTTTGTGTGAATAAAAATTACAGATTATTATTTAAGACATATTAAAAAAGAAATTTGAAACATAATACAATGCCGTACCATTTCCACATAACAATAATTTAATGAAGTTTCCGGTGGCGCCACTATCGTTTGCGCGTAATATGAAGAAAATATTGAGGAGAACCGTATCGAACAGTGGAACGATAAAAGAGTTCATGATAATTATGGAAATAAAAAAACACGAGTATTCCTATTTCACGTAGTACCAATTCTAATAATAGATATATTTTACATGTATAGTACTTATTTTTGTAACTACTAACGAAGAGAAGTTTCGAAAGAATCGAATCAGCATTAAAATAAGTACGAACCAACGGTCGATTTCCAACACTATTAGTTAATATTTATTAGTAACTAGACCTATTAATTAGCGACATGACAGCATTATGAGACTGTTAGGAACAAAGCAGAATACGTAATCGTTTAACTATATTTGTGTTAACAAGTTCGATTTGCGAAAAGCTGCACAGAAGCTGAATGCGGCAAGCCGAGGACAGGCTGCAATGGCGCTCATTGGGAGAGGCCTATGTACAGCAGTGGACTGAGATAGGCTGAAGATATTATGATGTGATAATGAAATAAGTACCTACTTAGTACGTTAAACACTGATCGTTTAACATTTATTCGTATAGTGTGTGTTCTTTAACGATGTCCAAATTCAATCTTTGGGGTCTGAAGCACACATCTAACATATTTTCAGGGCCAGTTTAACGGTTGATAAGAACTTGTTTGTACCGGTTAAACAAGTTGAACGGATAATGCTCCAGTTGAGCAAAAGATTAGCCCTCAGGAAAATAGTTTTCACGGGTTGTCGAACACGAAAGATGTTGAGAAAGGACGTACATAGATATATTTATGCCAATATATTTAATGTCTACCTGTTTTGTTTAATCATTTAGTACAAGTGAATACACTGATGAAGTATGAGCAAATATATTGGCAATTGCATCGGAAATGTTAATCTGCCAAAATGATTTCTCTGTACCATGATCGTTATTTTCATCATCATCTGTTAATAATGACGCCAAAAGTATAGCAATATACTTATTAAAAATAATGTCAATGGACTGGCAACACTAAGTTATAAATGTTGCTCATAAAAAATAAACTCTAATACAAATATTACTTCATATTACATTTTTACAGCAACAATTAATACTTGCGGCTTATAGTAACAAATATTCAAGATACATGTAATAATCATATTGCACGACCAGCGCTACTCAAACTTTTGACTAGATAGAAATTAAACTCTCATTTTATTTTCCGTCTGAAAGGACGCCACGACTCAATTATCGTCGAAGTTATGACAGCTTTTAATTTAATCATTAATTTTAAAATTGCGTTTAATAACACGAATTTTCCACATAACTGTCGAGCACTTAATACTAAATCATTTATTAAATTACACGTCCGTGTGCCCAGCTAAATTAAATTTCGGACGCGAATTCGGAGCTCGTTGAGTTGACAGGTGATGACGGTGCGAGCCGAAGCCCTTTTAGAGTTCCCCAATTTGGAGACCTTTAAAAATTCAAAAAGTAGTTAAACTCATATAATTATTAGTCGGCAATGTTTATTTGTGAAACTTCACATGAATAAATTTAGAGTCAATACAATTTTCAGGCTCTCATTTTAGAAACATAGTCAATATTTCTTCATAAACTGCAAGGATTTGTAGACATGCCCTTCTTTTCCTAGGAAGAAGTAGAAAAAAAATAGTAAATAATCACTCAAAATAACTTTGTTTTAGTTCTACTTTAACTTTTCGACACAGAAACAATTACCTTAACCTCAAAGTGGCTTGCAACAGTTAATAAAAACAAAGAGATACATTTGATTGTTCTTAACATCGTCCCTTTGTAAAAACATATAATTATAACAGTTTTTAATAAATTTTAAGTGTTATTCTGTTTTTTTTTAAATATAACACGATTTATAAATGGATTTGTGTGTCGTTAGATATTATTGAATTAACAACGAAAGTATCAACATAAAACAAGAACTATAAACCAGCTGTGATATTTTAACGAACTATCACGCCTGCAATTCCCGAAGGGGTAGGCAGAGGAGTGTATTGCACCCCCACGTTTCACCAGTTACGTTTACGTCCTATGGAATAGGTGGTGAGTCTACAGCGGGCACAGATCCAGACTCCGAGTTATCACAAGAAATTCTAAATTAGAAAAATCCAATAGCAGCCAACCCGGTAATTGAACACAGGGCCTCCCGATCGGCAGTCGGGCTTATAACCACTCAACCCATGAAGCAGTCAACATTTCAACAATAGAATCAATAAGTTAATAACTAGCAATATTCCACGTATCAGCCTTTTGCAGCAGTGCTATATATGGTCTTCTCTAATCGGGGCCACTCCGCCCATTCCTGAGCCTTTTCAATTGAACGAATTCGGCTATCTCAGGTCATCAACCTACCTAAATACTACAGTACATACTACATACTACAGTACTCATACAACTTGTGCTCTTTTTGCGAAGGCTGTCACCATTTGATTATTACTAATCGTCGAAGTAAAATAGGGGTGTTATCTGAAAAAAAAACAATTGACAGTCTATTTTAAAGAATATAATGAATATATAATTGTCAATCTTGTCACGTTTCCAATTATGGAGACGATTTTATCAGCATTCGAATCTGAAGCGAACACTCTTAAACATACCTACGGGTCCCTACAACTTTGTTTGAAGTGCCCTCCTGGCTGTTGCGTTCCAACTTTTTTCTGCCCACCTGTTCATAGTACTTGAAGCCACAAGGGCACTTCGCCCGACGAAACTAAATATAACAGGACTTTTGTACACTTCGGCCCTTATGTGTTCAGACTACATGTTACCTCAATTGGTTACAATTTTACGAGTACATTTTTACGGTCTGCAAGTTTGAGGTCTTTAGCCCCTTTTTTATAGACTATGTAACAATGAAAGGAATGCGTATAATATTTTTTTTATTTCATATTCAATTAAATTTATTAATTCTTTCAGTTACAAATTTTAATAGATAGCAAACAGATGCGCTTAAAATTTTTGAACATATCACTGTCCTGTTCTGCGAATTATTAGAGGCCATAGGAGATAAAACTCGAATTCCAAGTACAAACACCATAAAGCAGGGTGAATATAGTCATCAATAGTGACTATATTTCTATCAACAATCTTTAATGTAACCAACCCACCAACGAGGAGGTATATTGAAATACTAAATAATATCACTCCTTGCAACGCTTTCATGTATCGTATTGTATCCTGCTCTTCAGTTAGGTAATTTTAAAAATAAGTGATTTACAAGGATAGTACCAAGCTATTGCACGCTTCTATAGCTCGGAAGTATTTGTCATCATTCTTATTAGTCCTTTAAATGAATGTCTGCTTGTGTAGAATTTGAAAATCTTTCGTTTTTTGGCATTTTCTTTTAAAGGAGAAGAAATATTACAATAGTACGTCATTGAAATAATGATCCAGAAAAATACTTTTCCGTACTCTGTGTATTGAACAGTAAATTAATAAAAAAACACGTAACAAATTCCTTGAGGTAAAAATCTGATAAATTGAATTATTTATTCATACTTTAAATAACGTTTCTTAATATGCAGCTACACGGAGCGTCGGACAAAGTTGTTTTCATGCTTATCACAAACTTCGTCCGTCTGAACTACTCGGTCACAGTCAAAGTTAGTCAGCCCTTGCTTGCACTAATTGAAAAACTTGTGCTAATAAACCCGACTCTAGGATTTGAAGCGAAATCGTCATTATTTCATAGAGAAATAAAATTTTATCTAGCCGATTCTGAAATGTTCTCTTTCATTTGCGAATCGAAAATAATTAGGTTAGTATGTTATCGAATTAATTTTCGAACGAAACTAGCTAACCCAGTTTTGAAACAACGCATTTCATCAAAGTTGAGCGTCATTATTTCCACTGCAGCCTTTTACACCTGAAGCACTCATTAATTGGTAAACTTACTGCAGTCCACGCCGAACTTCGTGAACTATTGTTTCCTGGACCTTTTCAAAGTTTGTTTTTACTTAAATTCCTTTAATAGTTCCGAACAGATCTAATTAGTTATGCGTTAATATTTTGTTATCTGTTGCACGGATATTTTTATGCTTATAAAAAATTAAGGGATGATTTTAAATTTCCATATAAAAAAATTTATGCAAGCGCTCAAGTTTAAAGCTGCGCCAAACAAATAAATTACTATAAAGACTATAAAGCTGGTTCAGCAGGCCAGGGTAATGAGAAGAACGTCGACTTTTAGCCAGTCCAAATGTTTCCATCCACTAATAAAAAACAACGGCTGCTCTGATGATAACAACTCATACTCTTCCCACTCATACTCCTAGACACACATCCCTCACCTGCAGAAATCGCAGTAACCGCTAAAACTTTACACTCCTGAATGCACTCCTGCTGAGGCAGTAACCTCATAAAGCGTACACCCCTTCAAACAGATTCCTCCTACGTAAATTGATATAAATAATTATCACAAGGTAATATAATTACAATAAATATAACTTTTGCCGTTCATTTAGGTAATTGTTTAACATTCATAATGATATTACAAAAACACTGCAAAGAAGATATATTTCTCAAAAGTCTAATAAGGTTTAGGTATATCGTGGAAAACAATATAGGTATACAGATTAATGCTCTAATGCAAGAACTGTTGAATGGATAGAAGAATAAGATTTATAAACATTTCCCTGTTAAAAGACCTTGAAACTTTATATTCATGGCATAGCACGGCGAAGGTACCACAGTAAAATTTGTACATAATCGTAATTACGTTCGAGTATACACTTTCATTATTGTGTGCTGGATTTTATGATTTATCGGTTTTAGGGGAAGATCTGAACTGTGGGTTTGATACAAATACAAAAATGGTTGTTTCTCACTTTCTCAAAAGTGGCCAATATCAGGGAATTTAAATATAGCATTCTCGTACTATAGATAAACTGAAACCGACGCGCGTATATGAAGAGAGAGACAAATTATATACTAGAACCAAGCCCAAGTCTGTAAGGGCTCGCTCCCTACAGAGTTATATAACAGTAATAATTGTTATATAACATTAACATTAAGAATATAATCATACGATTTAATGAAGGAATAAAGCGCAGAGCTGTTGCGTAAGATGTACGCAATACATCACAACGTGCTCGGCTCTAATACATCGCGAGTTTCCGTCAAGGAGGCACAAAGAGCCTCCGAGGCGCTTAGTCATTTATGATTAGTTATCCCGGTTACATGCCGGATTTGTCATGCCAGTGGGGGTAATAAAGCACATAATTCACCAGCTAACAAAGAAATAACGGTGCCTAAATTTAAACGGTTTCCATATTTGAATGAAATTGGTTTCATTCAACCCTGAAAATAGTTTTATTAATTTGATTCGTTTTACTAATAACATACTATAATTGGCTAGCGCAATAAATCAAACTAGTGGCAGAGCAGTGGTCGAAATTTGGCTGTCGTTCATCAAATGTTAATTTTGAGTGTTATTGAGGTTGAGCATAGGTATATCTATAAATCTCCAATCCGTTTTGCTGTTTGACCGCAATCTATAATGTGCCTAATATTAACAGTATGAACATAAACAATGAATACTTTGTCATATTAAGTTTAAAGTATAAGTTAGGCATGTACATTTTTATTTTTTACTCTCCTAAATAAACTTTAACTGTCAAATTTAAGAAGAATTAAAGGATTCACGTACTTAATTCTAGATTCCAGATAAGGTATTCACGCTGTAATTGACATATTATGTCAAGTGACATCAACGAACTAATGCCAATAACACCTTGACATAAGAGTTCAATTTTAAAAAAGGAACATTACCTAACCTCAAATCAAATGCAGTCGTTGATTTCATTCGCCTCACACACATCCAAAGTCCATATATATCAAACCTGGCTTTTCTTTACACAGTGCGAACGGCAAATAGGTAATAACATCTATCCGCAGTCTATTTGTAAACAAACAAAGGGCCTCGGCAACGCTATAAAGTTGTTTTCGTTACGCGACAATCCGCTGTAAGATCCTTCGGGACTCACTACGTTTCTTCTATGGAGTGTAATAATCTATTTACATGTTTACGAGCGTTTTATGCAGCGTTGGTTCCAGGAAATGGCGACGACGTAAGGATCTCGCAGATTCTCCGTCAGAGTCTATATGTTCTGCTCTTGCTTTGATATTGCGTGGAAATAGTGCGTAGATTTGTTATGTTATTTGATTTAATAATATGGAATAGAAGGAACATTCTTCTTACGAAAATGATGATAATGTTATGGTTCACCACACCATATTCAGAATATATACATTATGCTATTTAACTACCTGATATAACAAGCTATAGCGCTGCAAGTCACAAAATCGATAGTAATAACTTGTTATCTCGGAAATTCGAAACTCGAGACCAGAGCATCCTCAATGTTTAGTCAGTAAACCCGATCATTTTTTAGATTATCGTTTATAATCCTATAGACGCTATATTTCTTACATACATGTGTACCTGCCATTATGTACTCTGTTCATGCATTATTACAAAAAAATATTTTAAATTCATTTATTAACAGTACGTTATCAGATATTTACCTTATAAGACTACCTAAGTACTCAAAATTATTATTATCCGTATGCTTATATCTATTATATATTCACCCAATCTTCTCATCCTTTTAGCATATCAATGTTGCCATATTGTTAGAAAAATTTGTCTAGCTTCTTAAATAACTTTTAGGTATATTGCCCAAAAACAGTTGCAAGAACGGTGATTTTTTAAATACATTCCTCGAGGGTTTTTTAATGACCCTTTATATAAAGTATTAAACACGCAAAATCAACATTAAAAAGAAAGACAAAGCTATAATAACTCAAAGACTATTTCTATATAGTTCTGTTCACTAACTTTTTTTATCTCAATGAATAACTAATATAGCCGGTAGATTATTTAATCATGTATTTAAGTAGATGGTATCTACTTACGAAACGTTTAACAATAAAATCTACGAATACCATTTAAAACACAGCTTTTTCATCCTCGACCCTCTCCCGCAACTGTCGAAAGGCTAACTTTTTATGAAAGCAATTTACAACTGCAATACCGTCTTGGGAGAGTGTAAAAAATCAAACTGTTATTGGATGCAATCTGTTAGAGCCGTGCAGTTCCAGCGATCATCTCGAGTTCACCCGTATCGCCCGCATCTAGTGATGCCGCTAACTGCACGCTACAATCCGTTTACCGCATGCGACTGTGCTATTGAAACACCCTCCACAGTGGTGTTACCAAAATATACCCGTTCTATTTAAAATGATTTCTATTTTTATTTTTTTGTCAACAAATGTGCGGAGTAAGAAAGTCAATTACAGCGAGGTAACCTACGTCCAGCAGTGGACATCGAGAGGCTAACGATGATGATGATGATGTTGAACCGTATATAACTATTTGCATCAACACATCAGAGAATTTTTATAGGGAATAAATCGTCAGGGGAATTTTATATATGTAACCTTGAATTTTATGACTAACTCTTCATGAACAAAATTTATGTACCATACAGTTCTGACCTACTGCAATGACTTCTATAGAAACATTAAATTTTGAACTCAATGAACCACGGCATGTTAATCGAATCACATGTAATAAAAACAAATCGTTCTCATCTTAAGGGCAATGTAGAGGATACTTGGCGGGTTAATTTGGTCGATATCGCAGCGAGAGCGTTCGGCGGGCGCTCGCACGGAAAATTGGGCTTCTTCACCATTTGATTACGTACGAAGATCCCTCGCGATCCCCTCCCCGTGCCCCCACTAAAAAATTACGCCACGTGAAAGCCAAATATCGTTTTCGGTTCGAAATTGCCCCTCTCTAATGTAAGATGTAGAAAACTGAATTTCGAAATGCCATTACTTTTGGCCGCCTGTTCTACGTTTTTAATCTGTGAGTTTTGATAGCGGCCCGCGATTGGAATTTTCCTTTTGCAAATTGAAAAATTGAAATTTTTCACACTTTCAATTTTACATATTTCATATCGACTCACATCAAAACTAATATGATTTATTTGAATATTATCAATTGGAATCGTATATTTGGATATAAGATTTAAAGAAAAGTGAAAAGAAAAAAAAAGTCTGTCTTATCTTGCCATACCTAATTAAAAAGAGAAGAAGAGAAAAAAAGGTCGTAGATCCCTTAAAGACCTGTTTATTGGAATGCTTTGCATACTAATTCATAGAGATTTTTAATATAACTTATAAAACGTAACAAAAAACGTCAGGGCACGCCTGTAATCCCCGAAGGGGTAGGCAGAGGAATGTAGTACACTCTCACGTTTCACGTTCTACGTTGTCTACTGCTCCGTTATTATGATACCACTGTCCTAAAGTTGTTTTTTATTTTTTTTTTCATTTGCAGCCGTTACTAATATAATAGGCAAATTATATAACAGGCATTAATTGTTTGTTTTCTATTTCCTAAAATACTTACTTCATGTTTCTCCCTCGAAGAAAACTAATAATGATTTTTAATCATTCATCCTTTACGACCGCAAAGAAATATTCAGCTTCGATTTAAAAAAAAAAACAAATGAAATCCAGCGTCAAAAAGGTTTCCTTAGTTCGGTAAAATTTCCCCTAACTTTGAAAATCGACTTTCGAAGTTCTTACACTTAATGCCAGGAACGCTAAACCGGGTGCTCTAAAATTTTAATTGGTAAAACCTTTTAAACGGATTCGAGAAATCCAGGAACTTTAGAGTTCGGATGGTCCAGGTACCGTTGAACAAACTCCGTTCTATGATTTGTACTCAACGTCTAATGGTTCATTTTTAATACGATAGCCCATATCTTGCGTTATATTATCGTTATTCTCTCAATGCTGCAGACAGCTGTGTCAATAAAGAAATTGTTAATCACACTCAAAAACACGGCTTTTGCGAGTTGCGTCGACCTCAAGTCTCAATGAAAATATTAAAGAAGTCAACTCTGACAATTGCAACCATAGTTTCTTGTTTACTACAAGACACCCAAAACACTGAAGTTTCTAGAAGCCCAGCAGATGGACGCATTAAAATTTATCGCTTATATCGCTTATCGCATTCGGATTATAAAATTTTGTTAACAATATAATAACATCAAGCCAATTCACATTTTAATTATTATTTCACGCTTAACAAGTAGAATTAATGCCTTCAATATGCTACGAAACATATCTCGCTTTTAGAATATTCCGAATAAAATCTTATACATTCACAAGGTATTAGTCACTAAATCCTTTAAAGGTAAAACGTAGTTACCAGTCCTCTGACAGCTGCCCAATTTGAGTTGGCAAAGGCCTCCGTTTACGATGTAACATTTTATGTATTGTAACAATAAACGACGTTAATTTAGGAAAAATTCTCTTTGTGTGCATTTCACACCTATTTGTGCAATGAAGAAAATATTTCTGTAACAATTAGTGTTTCAGTAGGAAGGAAGTTACTCTGAAGGAACAAAGCGCCTGTAACTAGCCTCGAAATCGTTTGCAAACGTCTATCGACAAGTGATGCCAGTTATGAGTGCTAACTTGCTTGGTCACTTATCTCTTGACGTACAAAAATATTCTTATCTTACAGGATTTTATTTCTAAATCAGTTTACCATTAACCATGCTGATATATTCCCTTAGCTGCTCGTTAACTCGGTAGGAGCTATTAAGGGAGACGAAGTCTCTACATAATTTTCCTATTTGTATCCAAGTGAGCGCTTATATACTTACATACATACATATGTATGAATTACTTGTATATCTTAAAAGGAGATACCTCAACCATGGGAAATTTATAAATTCTTACTATGTCATATATTCGCTTAGCTTCCAGACATTACCCCTCTTTTCTAACACATTTACATTGATTTAATTATCTTACTAGATGTACAAAACATAAAAGAAAAATAAACTTTTCGAAAAAGTCGACAGGAAATCTAAAGAAATGTTGTTTACGATCACATAATACCTACATCTCTCAGCAACATTCATTCAAAGATATCCACTAACGACATGACATACACGCCTGCAGGTCCCCGCGCCGGCCCAATCTGTGTCAATACACGAACGCTCATCAAACTTACTTCAAGCTTATTTACTAGCGTATTCAGTATTTAATAAATATCTATCAACCACAGATATCAATTTATATCCATATTAAAAATATGTATCTCATCTACACGTTCAAAAATAATTAAAAAAAAAGCTGAAATAGATTTCTAGACAGTTTCATATTTCAAAACATTACAAAAACCATTTTAGCCACTAACAGCATTAGACACCTAAATTAGAATTAAAAATAAAATTTTAAGCATTAGATAACAAAGAAATGTTACATGAGTTTGGTAAAGTAAGGCAGAGATTTCGTTATTGGCACAAAGATATGTAAAGCGGCTTGTATTAAAATAATACGTAAGACTCCTGTTCTATAGAGACTTATCCTTATATCTCCAATTCCCTTCGCAGCTTGTTAAGACGGCAAAGCTACTAACGATGAAATGATACTCCTGCTAGCCAGCCATGATTTGTGTCCATTTTGAACTTCATCCAAATTCATATTGTGTCAAACAAATTTCAAAGTTAAATTCAAATAAGTCTACCATAAAGTATTACACAATGATGAAATAATATCAAGCTGTATACATCTGAACATAAATGAAAGAAAGGCTGAATATTCGAAAGCGATAATATTTTTCTTGTATTGTTTTCTGTCATGAGCTGTGATCTTGATCGATGTAATAGGTTTAAAATAAAATCCATTTCTGTCAAGCTTTTATGTATTATGCACTAAAAAAATTTGATATGCAACCCCAAAAACCTCGTTGTAGTATAAATAACTAATCTCGGGCTTAAAATTAGTCACAGACAATTTGTCAGGGAAAAAGTGTCCCGCGCGTAACAAATGGGTCAACCTTTTTTTGAGACAGACTAACGAAAATTTCTAATCTATTACATCTTACATACTTTACAAAGATTACAGAGGGGTGCCAGCTCTTTTCTATATTACCTGCCTTGACATTTAGGTTCAATCTGATATTTTAGTTAAAATTTATCATTTAGAATTAGAAATTTATAGACCATTTATTATAAAAAATTAAATTGTACCATTTAGAGAAATGTTGTCTCAGTATCACAGAAAACTATCATTTGATACATCACATCACACATCACATCACCAGCCTATCTCAGTCCACTGCTGGACATAGGCCTCCCCCAATGAGCGCCATCGCGCCCTGTCATCGATACATTAAGACCTAATTCGGAACAAGCTACACATTGCACTTGACTGCCGATGTAATCGCAAAAGAGACTGCTTGATGAATAACCATTGAAGAACTATAAGAGTCTCATGAGTAAGTAAATATTAAAATGATGTTTTGAAAACATTAAACATAATAATCCGTATTTAAATAAGTACAACATTAATATGTATAGTATATTTTTAGAAAAAAAGTGAGAAATGTGTATCGTGCCCACTAAATATTACGTAACTACCGTGAAATATTATAAATAACATTTAAAATTGCCATAACGTTGCATGGACCCACACTATGAAATGTACAATATTTTATCATATATCAAGACTCTAACGGCGACAGTGCAAAATTATGAGGAAAAGTGAAAGGGCACGCACCGTTTTTACGTCTTTTTTTAACCAATGCATTGGATATTTCATAGCCACAAGAACTGTTTACATGTATGTACAATCAATGGTTCGTCTTTATGTACGGACCACACTTATATTCGCAATATTTTCCATGTTATTTATTTTCAAGGATTTAATTTTAAAGAAATTTTGAAAAAGGCTCTATAAGGTTATTTAAATATGTCTTCTTATAAAAACGTTTTAGTTAACAGGTAGACTGACCAGCTGACCGTAAGTACTTTTAATTTGTGGACGTGTACAGTATTTGAAAACTATATTTCTGCTTTCCTGAAGAGCCATGTGCTTTGGGAATGTATCAAAAAGGAAATTATTTCAAGTTTTTTAATCATTACAATTTTGTGACAGTGCCCTAATACTAAAGATAGACATTTTTACTGCAATTTACACAGTGTTCTTTATTTTTTCTTTTACGTTATCTCACTACTTCTACCTAATGTTACAGACTGTAACGTGTGTCGGTTCATATCGCGGAAGAGCCAATATTCTTATGCGGGAAGGTATGTGAAGCGGCTATATTTCAATTGTTCAGTGGACCGACAGAGTTTATAGGCGGGCGTCGAGTGACGTCGTAATAGGGACACAAACATTACCTACCCTTTTAAATTGAATTTCGCGCAATTTATCAGCCGGGTCCTGATAAAATACGGTGCACCCCCCACCCCGAACAATTTAATCCACGGGGTGTGTTCTGTTATTTATTGAATGACGTTTCGGAGTTTTAACGTGATTTCGGAGTGGATCGCTCCGAAGTGCTGCAAAGTACCACGGTAAGTACTAAACTCGGTTACGAGCTAACGAACGATATGGGCGCAGGCGAAATGTAATGATCCCGTACATTTAAGATTGCTGTTGGATCTGTTCAGGATACCAGAAGGCGCCTTACGCGTTGCCCGTTACAAAACACGTTTTCATAGTCAACTCTTGCTGAACGGAGTTATCATCACAGGATAATGGTTCTGACGTCAAAGCAACTAAAGCATACGCAAAAAGTAACGATATATTGCACTCGGTCCAAATGCCTTACTGAGAAATTGTTGGCTAGCGTACGTCATAATATAACCACAATATCACGCCTGTATTTCTCCAAGAGGGTAGGCAAAATAGTGTAGTACAATCACAAGATTCACCAGTTACGTTATACGTCCCACTGTAAAATAGAGGTGAGTCTATTGCTATACACCAGACAGAAATCCAGACTTTGTGCTACTACTGAAAACTCAATAACATCTACTAAAACAATAATTGCTTTGTAACTTTCTATATGATGTCACCAACTGTTCTAATAGATACTGTTTACATTACATTACATTTTCATTTAACATTGTATTGATTTCTGTATACAATAGGTACATGTCACACCGCCCGTGTCTGACATCAAAAACCAAAATGAGCTTCAAAAAGCCTTGATCAGGATTCCTCGTCGATATTAATATTGTAGTACGAACTCGCGTTCAACGTTAGAAACAATTTGGAGTATTCCACTTGAGCGGACTTTCCGAGAAGATTCTTTGTAGTCCAATGCTTAAAGCAAAACAATGTGCTTCCCACAGACCGGATAATAAATAGAAATTCCGTAGGCAGGACACCTTAATATTCCTACATTACTTTTTTGACTGTCGTCTTTCATTTATGCGCAATTTGTTACTTAAAAGCATTACGTGATTCGCAGTCGATTAGATATAATATCGATAAAATGAGGCGATATACAGAATGATATAAAACGATGTTATAAATATTAATGTCAACCGTCAAGGTGCAAAATGAAAAGCA
>DWME01000135.1:0-43910 GCA_018244795.1 Parelbella ahira ahira | reverse complement strand
CAAGTCCAGTTGATGTGGATGAAACCTCAATCTTCGGCGAGTTGTGCGATGGAGGAAGGGTGACACGGGCACCAGGTTAAATAGTTCTTCGGAACACTCACTATTGTAGAGCCGGTAGAACACCCAAAGGCAGCCCAGATGCCTTTGCAGGCTTAGGTGTTCTAACCTTTCGGTTATCCTTGGGTTATTGACGATTCGAACTGCGCGCTTTTAAACGGAGTCAAATGGAGTGAGTTGGTATTGCGGCGCCCCTGCTCAGAGGTGAGAGCAGTACTCTTGAGCTTTATACAGCATCAGTAGCTGCCCCGATTATTAAATTACTTTAATGATTGCAAATGCATTTTACAAATGCTTACTAGGATGACCTCAACTACTGAACTAATTAAATAATTTAGGGAATAGTTATGTTAACAACTTTGTACAAATTATTACTGTAAGTTTTCCATGAAATATATGATTTTGATTTGATTTGATTGATTTGAAATGTATGTGCAAATGTGTCTTACATCTTATAATGCCGTGAATTTGAAAATAAAAATGTTTTAACGATAAGAGCGAGTTATTACTGTTACTACGCCATTCCGTTGACCCAAAATGGATCAATGTAGTCGACATTGTTGTCAATGTTGTGACATTGGCATTATGATGTGCCATCAGACCGGCCGTACACCGGGAACAGAGTTTCCGAGCCAGTCCCTGAAACTGTGTGTGTGCATGTGAGAGCGTGTGTGTGTGCGGGTGCGTGTGCGTGCGTATGCGTGCTCGTGTACGTATGCATACGTGAGCTTGCTTGTATGGGTGCGTGCCTGCGAACGCGCTTAAACGAGTGCACGCGCGTGCGTGCGTGCGTGTGCGTGTGTAAGTCATCCATAAATATATATGTATCAGCTTTTTCACCGACTTACCGGTACCATTGCAGCATAGCACCAGTGATGAGACAACCGCCCGGCATCTGGAAGGACATTCGCCCGAACACGTTCTGTAGCTCCCCGCTATCTGGGTGGAACGCTGATTCGTACAGCTGCTTCGCGCGGACCACCTCCGCCATTGTCGTAGTGGCGGGTTCCTTGCCTTCCCTGAGGATAGATTAAAGTGTTGTGAACTGGATGGAGATTCTTAAGACGGCTACCTAAAGCCAATTTAGGCGGAGTCTGTAGAAATCAGATACATGTAAAGACATGATACCAAACAAATACACTTATTGTGTGCTCATTACAGAAATATTTGTCTTCGGTGAGTATCGAACCCATAAACTCTGGCTTTACATACAGTTAGGTACACCACTCTCAGTGCCAATCACCGTTATAAATCAACGCCATAGGCAACAAATATCTAATACTGAATAGGATTAACAGGAGAAGGCCTAGAATTTACTGTACAACGCGATCACAGTAGGCATTACCACAATATACCTACGTATACAGAAATCTGATCATCTATGAGTGCAATTATTTATGTTTATTTAATGAAATTCGCTTAATTTTAAGTCTGAAATCCAAAAATCGTATATATTTAATACAATTACTAATTTCGCTGCATACAATTAACTACTCACTTTAGAATATTATTGGAAGGTAAGTATTCAAAAATTTCGAGAATAATATGACTGGCTAATAGTATTTATCGCTGCTAATCTATATATTCGAAGTAATAAAAAATTCGGTTAAATCAGGATGCAGTCAGCATGATATCACATGTTGATGTCACATAATTCTGTACATTTTAAAGTCATATAGATTACAAAGAATCTCTTTGATACACATACCTAATCGTAAATACGATTTCCAACATTTAACTCTGTGTGTACATTTATGTTGAATATCAATATGAATATTTAAATACAATATTGCAACGCAGTTATTTTTGTATTACCTATGTAAATAAACTTTTATTTACAAAAGGCATATATGAAAACAAAACACAAATGAATAACATCATACCTGATTCGGGAAAAATAAAATGATCACTTACTTATAATTAAGGTATAGCTCCTTGGCTGCATGCAGATCTTTCTCTGGGACTATTGACAGCAGAGGGTTCGATATGAAAGCGAAGTGTCGAAATCTGCCGTAAAACGTGCTCTGGTCCCATAGTGGTTGTGTAATATCTATCCTCTTCTCGGTTGACAGCGCCTGAGGGCAGTAACAAATTAACATTAGTCAACAAAACAAACACTAACTGGTGCAAGGCCAAGCAGAAAGTTAAAGCGCTCATATCCCTGATGTGGTTGCAGATAGCAAATAATCTGCAAAATTAAACAAAGTATAGACAAAACCCTCCTTGAGTAATCTTCTGATGAGGTGTGCTTTTCTCTTGGATCTGTAACCACTAATGCAAAGTTTGCACAACTCTTTCTGTGCTTAGAGGGCCATGCTAAAGAATCTGTTGTCAGTTTATAATGAGGTAACAATCAATAAAAAATGTTGAAAACCGCAAAGTCAAATTAAAAACATCCCATACACAGATTAGCCACTAAGCAGTGATCACCCAATCTGTGCTATAGCAGCATAGAATATACAGGTAACCCTCTTATAACATGGTAGTTAGGTTCCTAGAAAATGCTGTGTTGTATGAAACCGGGTTGTATGAGGAGTTAATATTTTATCTTATTTAGTCTGAACACAAAGATTTTTGGAGTATTCTTATTGTTATAGCGAAACCATGTTATAGGATGTGGTGTTGTAGGAGGGTTACCTGTACTCCAATGTTACCATTGTTGCAGAAGAGAGCCATGATAAGCTAGGATGTAAAACAACTTCAGCAAGCTTTTCAAAGTTGTATTGTTGATGGACTTGATGCTGTGCTATTTGTACACAAACCGATGTAGTGCCAGCCATATCCACGGTATTCAATAAATACAACATTTTCATGAGTGTATTTCAGAAAGCATTTAAAATTTTTATTTTTTCAGTTATCATTCCTGCATTAAAATTGTTTGTGATGGTAATTTGTCTGTACAAATTGTGCCAGAGTCTAGTAGTATCAATGTTTACCAATAAACAATTTCAAATAGTCAAAATAAGCACACTTCAGTTATGTCGAATCAAAGAAAGGAAACATTTTAGTATGAAAAGATAAGTATTTGGTTCATGAATCTTAGTAACCATGGACATAAAAATACATTTATGACCCATTTTTATGTTTATTAACTCTGGCATAGACTTCAAAGATAAATTACCATAGAGATACAATGACAATAGATTGCTATATTTTATGCAAAGAGTGTAAAAATACTTTAATCACATCACATCACACATCACACATCATCAGCCTATCTCAGTCTACTGCTGGACATATATACTGGATCACATGATATTTTGCAACTAATTGTGGTTCCCACACTAACTTGACAATAAGTATGTATTTAAAATACTCCAATAACAAACAGTTTTCACACAGCTAAGAGCATAACATAATATGTATATGAGAACAAAACAGCTTAAGAACAATATAATGTAAATGTATGGCACAAAGAACAAATTTGCATGTAACTAAGAAAACAACATGTACATTGTAATTTTATCACACATTTACAAGAAAGACTCACATTTAAATAATATGATGAGATGTTGTAAGAAATTCTCATAGAACTAGTGTCTAGTATTTGTAAGTGTGTTGGTTAGTGTGACATTGAAATGTGCTCGTGTTAAGAATATTATTGAATATTATCAATTACATTGTAATTATCGTCATATATTTTACTACAATATAAAATATGATTTACTATATCACAGTTTTACCAAATAGCAATGTAAGCATTTTTTTTTATCAACTCCCTTTAGAAAGTCCTGTGAATAGTAACTGCAATTAGTAGAGTCAGTAGAACAGCCAATTGCCAAAGTTTATCAAAGTAATATCAGGTGTTTTACCAGGCAGGAGGTGTTTTAACAGTGATTATATATAGTATCAAGCTATGGTCTTATGGTATGGGTCTTATCTCAGCCTATCCTGTAAGGGACCAGGTGTGATGTTTTAATATTAAAGACTTTTTTATTTAAATCTTAAAGTTAAATTAATCAAATTGTATTTTTACTGATACTCATTGATAATGGTCTAAAATTATTTTAATCACTTATTGACACAAAATTTGAATCTAGGACCTCTCGATCGGTAGTCGCGCTTGCAACCACTCGATCAACTCACTCGAGGCAGTCAATAAAAATTATATAGAGAATTTTTGCATAAATTTATCAAAATTTACATTTATACTTTATAAAAATTTTTACCTAATAAATTATATTGTTTATTTCATATTATTATAAATCCTAGGCAAATTAACAATCTTAAAATATAGACAGCTTAAAATTTCCAATACTTAATGGCACGCGAATTAAAACTAATATTTAATTACTGGACATAATTTCCTTTTATTGAATATTTTGCCTTAGAGTAAATATTACGTATGAAAATAACTGCACATCGACGAGGATCAAATTAACCGACAGGTGAGTTATGCTATTCTAATAGTAATGAACATTCTAAGACCTTGGAATTTATGAAAACATTTTTTGCTAATGCTAATTTAACCGGATTATATAAGCTTTGCGGATACTTATAATTCGCAAAAACTTGTAATAAAAATAAAGATGAAAAAAGAATACTCACCATTTCCGTCTTTATCTTGGAAGAAGTTTTATACGTAGAGTATTTTAATTTTTTATTATACAGACGACACAACTGAACGACACCATACACGATACTCGAGACTGGAGAGAATTGAATTAAATTGAATTGACAAGTCCCACAACTGTTAGTTGACACTAATGACAGACGACGGTTATGTAGATTTTGTAATTATGCTATTCCTGTACGCTCTTCTGTGCCAAAAACGAATTGCAGTTTATTATTTAATATGTTCTTTTGCCAAATATTTTGAATATTTAACAGAAATAAATTTATCTACTTTTGGTCATGTAGATATAAAAACAACACAATATGTACTATAATAATAAATGTTAATTACAAAGGCAAGTGGTAAAAGAAAAATGGTTCACTAATTTTTTAATGAAAAAGTAAAGAGCTGTGAAAACAAAATACACTGAACTTTATATAATAAGTATAAAGTTATAAATTTTGAATTAATATTAAAAAGTTGAATGCATATTGAATCGAACGTTTTGAATTATTTCAATGCCCATCCCATTGAACAAATAAAAAATACTATGACTCACCTAAAAGAATATGGCGGCTGTCGCTGCAACAGCCGATATGACGATTCAAAAGAATTCTCAAATTCTAGTGAACGTGGAAGAAGCCCTAGCGGATTTAATAGTAGTATCATACAGTAGTGAGAATAAAAAGTTCCAAGGAGTGCTATTGGACTCCAACAAAGGGTTGGTATAGGATTATTTCAGTGGAAAGGCCTTATCGATTATTCGTTTATTTCTATTTTTTGTACTGGTTTCCTCAATTTTTTGCAGTAATTTGCCATTTGGAGTATATAGTCTGCATCCATCTTTTGCAAAGCAGGGTCCATCGACCGATAATAAAGATGATAAGCTGCATTCCGTTAGTCAAAGATTTACTTACCAGGAACCACAATATGCAGATGAAGTTGTACAAAGGTCGAAGAAAACAGGCTCCAAGGGCAAACCCCAGCCTCGTCAAAAGATGACGGTACGACTGCGACCCCGTAAAGTACTGTGTTCAAATTGCCAAGGGATTTGTAACGAGAATAGTGAAAATGTGGACGTGTCAAAAAAACGTAAATTGGACTCGGATGACGAGGCTCCACAAGACAGTTCTGCGTCGAGAAAGTTGGAGAAGAAGTACCTAATGGGAGGAATGCTCATACCTAAACTATCGAGGTTGCAACCGAACGAAATTACAGACGCTATAAAACCATCAAAAATGTCAAAGGCTAGTGAAAAAAATAGGACTGTAAAAAGTGAAAAATCAAGTGACGATAGTGAGGGGCCCACTCCGGAGTTGGCTTTCGTTAGTGTGTCAGATACTGGTGATATTTGTGATGCGGAAGATAACAAAGACGATGTCTCATTTAGCAATTTGTTTTCAAGTGCTCGGACACTCAAAATATGTTTCGGTGCTGGAGAGGGTACTGTTGTGAAGATACCACCGTTAACCGGTGACTTCAATGAAGACTCTGGAGTTTCTTGTGATATGGCAAAACCAGATTCAAAAGCAGTAAAGAAAGCTTTGAAGAAGGCTAAGAAACAGGCCAGGAGGAACAATCCCATAGAGAAATTCACAGAATCATCTATTGACCGTTCCCCAAAACACATTGGAGCGCTGTCTCCTCGAAACAATGTAGACAATACAACTTCAGTAGATTTATTAGAAAAAAAACACAAGCATAAAGTGAAACATAAAAAGAAACATAAGATGCTGAAAAATAGAGATGAAAACACAACCAAAAGTACTGAATCTGTAGACTATTTCAGTAATATAAAAGGTCAATGTCTGAAACAAAAGCTTTCCATTAGCTTACGTAGACTGAGCAGCAACTCTTACGAGAAACGTGACGATGATGCAGATGCTAGTGATGAATGGGAAGGGGAAACAGTACCGGACTTCCCTGCTAACAGTACGGAAGGTGTTGGTGGGCAGTTACTAAGGGTGTCTCCTGGAGATATCGTGTGGGGAAAGGTTGTGGGCTTTCCATGGTGGCCAGGCCGAGTGCTCAGTGTCACACCATCATCAAAGGCACATGTTGCATGGTATGCATCTACAACATCATCTCTCATGCCTTGTGATAGCCTGAGTCCTTTCTTGGAGGATTATAAGGTGGGTACATGTTTTCCTTGGGTAATTGTCATTAATTAGATATAGGCTCTGAGATATTTTGATAATGAGATGTAACATCATGTCTGTTAACCCCAAAGGGGGTAGGCAAAGGGGTGGAGTACATCCCCATGTTTTACCAGTTACATTTAAGTACCATGTAATAGATGGTGAGCCTATTGCCATACACCGGGCCCAGTTCCAGACTCCAAATCACTACCAGAAATTCTAAGTTTCCAAAAGTCTTGTTATCATTAATGAAAATGTGAATAGTGTACCCTTGTTTATAATAGAGATCATAGGTGTACAAAATATGAAGTATGAAATCCAATGCAGATCCTTGTGGCTTATCTACTATCTGCACTCTCTCAATCCCTCAATTGAATGATAAATAAAATTTTATTGTTTGAGTTTTATATAAATTACATTGTCTCTGTTATTAACATTGGACATGCATCAAAAATTTGGTGATTTTTAAGATGGATAACAAGTTTAGGATGGTTATTCACCATCTTCTAAATAAAAAAAAGTGAATTACATTCACATGTTCAGGGTTGCTAAATACTTGAACAATTCATAAACATTAAATCTGTTGTTATCTATGCTCACATTGTTTTGATAGTTAACATGGAAGTAAACCAGACATTAATGTTGGACTCTCAGCCTATCCTATATGGAACCTGGCATGCAAATATGTGTGTGTTATGATGTAGAGGGAATTGTTTTCTGTCATTGCTGGTTGTAAACTAACAACAAGCACAGAAGATTTCTCATAAATGTCACAATTTCTCTTAGAACCAATAAATAGAGTCAGTTCAGTTCTCTCTACCTCCTGGAGTAGTTGTTCTTAAGCAGCTCACACTCTGCACTTTTGTTCTTGATTAGAATACATCTGTTACCATTCAACCTTAAATATCAACTAAAGATGAATAATCCAGAAACAGATGACTCAGAAAAATTTTGGACCTACTAAGTTGGTGTCAAATGAATTAAATGTGTTTGTTTCAGATTCGATTTGTCAAAAACAAGAAAGGTGCATACAAAGAGGCTGTGAAACTAGCGACCATTGAAGCGAAAAGTCTGGAATCTCATGAGGATCCGCTGGCGAGTCCCACCAGAACCAATCTAACCACAATGTCGCCGCACCCCATTGATGTGTTCTCCTAATTGTGATGTAAGAAATTCTGCCGAATTTAAACAATTTGATGTGATATCTCAATTAATTATTTGCACAAACTCATTGACCATTAGTTATAAGGTATTGAAGCTGGTTAAGGTTATTTTGATTTTAGTTTATGGTTAAAAAAATGCCTAGCAAAAAAATTCCATAATGATAATAAATTGTACCTTAGGGTTTGATTGGGGCTTGTAATTTTGAAATTCAGATCATATAGTCATAAGTCATTTGTTAATTAATATATGTATTTATGATATAAATATATTGGAACCTTAAACTATGTTAAGGTCCCAATGAACAGTAAGAAGATATAAAATGAATGTTTATTACTAACCTATTTGAGACTTTCACTCATGAGCATGATCATTGACATGATCTGCTCAAACATGAGTTGTCTTAGTGGATCAACAACACTAGAACATGTTAATGATATTGGTTGTCGTTATTGATAGGCTTTTGGCATCATACTGAAAACATTACTGTGTTTGAATACAGCTTCCAGTCTTGTTATAAAGTTGATGATAAGACTTAAAGAGTTTGCAAATGGTTATTTCTTGTTGCATGACTGATTCTTAAAATTTAAAATCCCGATATTGCAAACCGAATAATAAAGCTGCCTGAACATTTCTTCCAAAAACTATATATATATTTATAATACCAGGTATGTATACACTATACGGTTAACATTGTATTATAATTTAGACTAATTGAGCTAGCATACGGTTATAATTCTGAGCATCTGTTCCAAATACAAAAAAAGATAGCATCATTGTATACTAAAGATGGTTTCAAATAAGTATAGATGAAATAAATTACTATTGTACTCAAGTTTTTAATTGAAATAAGTGAATACTCAATTGTTAAAAGCATAAATGTATTTAATTTACATAGAGACTGATTAATCTTTGTAATGCAATGCAATGTTATGTCATTAATAATAACAGATGTTTCTTTTAGAATGTGGCATTTTAGTTTATTGGAAAAACAATCTTTTATATGCAAATAACACAATATTTCTTTTTGTTTTTATATTTTATTTGTTTATGTTAAAAACTTGAGTCAAACTGTGCTGTACCTTATAAATGTTGATATGAATTTCTGATTTTTGTTATTAACAATGGCAACATTCTATAAATTATTATTAACGTGTATATGTAGCATGTGTGTCTGGTTAAAAAAGTGCAATAGATTTTCATAAAAGCATAAATTTTATGCAGCTTTTAAATGTTAGATTAATATTGTTGTTAGAATTCTTCTAAACAACTAAAGTTGCAGAAAACTATATTATTATTATATGACTAAAAAAATTAAAGATGTTTCCTCTATTGTTAAACATCTTCAGACTTAGCACAGCTGTTTGTCATAAGGATCTCTCTAAATGCCAAAAATGGTATTCTTACACACATTTCATTTTATAATTGTGATATACATACATACCATACCTAGATTAGACCAACAGGAGGAAAATTTAAAATACTCTATGGTCTACATATTTACAGATATTTAAATAAGAAAAATATAAATGTAGATTTATTATTATTACAGTTATTTTTATAAAATGCAAGTGTAAAATAAAGGCCAATAGCTTTTCAACATTAAGTCAAATTAAATTTAGTCTTGAATGTATTGTGTGTAGATTAAAAATGTCCTTGGAACATAATGTACAAGTAATAAAAAAAGAGTTCATAACCTAAAGAGGACAGAATATAAGACTAATAGACTATATCATGATCAAATTTTCCCTTTTGGTTTAATCTAAAATTCAGAATATAGAGTTTCATTAGCCAATTTACAAAATTGTAAATAATGGATACATATAACAATTGTTGTGTTATCTGATCTTTATGTTACTCTTTACTAGAGTTTACTGCAGACAATGTTTATTTTTTTATTATTTTTGGGTTACAGTTGCCTTACTACTGTGTTATGGCCATTCCTTTAGTACTAAATTGATTTAACTCTTGGTTTTGAAAGTGATTTATTATATATATTTTAAGGCCAATATTTGAGATATATGACAACATGAAAATGTCTATTTAACACTTGCTTGTACTATATAAGTAATTAAATTTTATTTTTTGTCATTTTTATGTTTCAGTACATATAATGTTAGTAAATACTAATCTTATTTTATTGATGTATTAATAGATAATTACACACTTCAAATGTCGAAAAACGAGCAAATTAAAGAACTGTTGTATCTTAGCTCGCGTCAAGAAAACACATTCTTCACATGGAAACCAAGCTATTTGCTTATCGGTACCATTAAATTGAACATTGAAGCTTTTCAGGCAAATCTGCAATTGAAATTATGTTTTTTTTTTCATTTTACTGAATACCTCGTTATACTCAGCACTATATTAATACATAACTAAGTGTCTTCCTAATTCATTTGTTATATAGAGATTTGCATTTTGTTAAAAAAACAAAAAATGTGTTCGTATTTGGAAATGTTCGATTTTCAAAGCCGGTGGTTAATATGTTATAATATATGTGTATGTATTTTGTTATAAATTCAAAACCATGAGTGTTGCCCATTTGAATTTTTGTTATTTAATTTTTAAGCGTGTAGATATTTTAAATATAAACATTTTGTGAACATTTTGCAATGTTTAGAAACAAATTTCACTAACTAATAAACATAAATGTTATTTATACTTTATTAAATAACACTCATAAACTCACATTCTGCTTTTTTAAGGTAAAAATATGACAATAAACAGATTGTACAATAGAATTTAAATAAACCTAGTCTATAAAAATGAATTTACTGGCTTTATCGTTATTGTGTAAGTTGCAAGTGTTGGTCATAACTTTTTTCGCAGTGTAAAAATATTAATTTGTAAATATGTACTCTATTTATTTCCCACAGTACAGTGGAAAAAATGTTTATGATGTGCCTAGAAAAATGGACAAAAATGAAGGCACCACTATTGCAAGTGTATATTTTTTTACGACACGAAATTAAAGGTGTTTTGTGCTGTCACAACTTGCTTTTACCAGATTTAAATAACCAAAAAACGCAGTAGGAAAACGTTTTACATGACTACCTCTTTTTACAAAACTGAAGGCAATTCATGGTAAACATTGGGAATAAATACTATTTAGTAGAATGTGAAATTTATGTGATATTTCACGGCGATTCTGTCGTTTCTAAGATATAGGTTCAAAAAGGCAAAATGGCAATTTGCAAAATGTACCTATACAGATCATCTGACACGCGAATCGTTCAGCGGGCCTACTGTCCAACAGTCCAACACCAAATTAATGGAATACGAACTGTCGAACATCAAACCGTCCAAACCAACAATCGTACAGCACAATCCGTCCAGCGAAAATTTTATCAATTTAAAAAAAATTGACAGTATTGTACACACAAAAGCTATTTTAAGTTACAGGCTTAGAAAGCGAAGTTACTTGTTTAAAAATAATTTTTGGCTCTGAGAAAACCATTTTATTCCTTTATAAATTTACTTTCTGACAAACTATTCGCTTTCTAGATACTATGATATACACACTATTTTTAAAGAGTAATCTACAAAAGCCCTAAAGAGCTTAGAATATGTATGGTTTATGTTAGGATGGTATTGTGTTTTGTATGAAATAAGAGTTGAACAGTTTGTGACGTTTTGTGTTGAAGATGATCTGTGACGATCTGTGTAATTTACCTAGTCTAGCGCTCTAAGTACGGCTTACGGTGGAACGGTCACGAATAAAAAAATGTATGCATAGGCGATAATAAAACAAAAACTGATTTTCAATTGTTCTAACGGAATTTAGCCAAAGATATCCCTGATCTTTGACATAATAAAATATTGAATATAATATATATTATTCAAACAGTACATAATATGTAAATTGTTTGATAGCTAGCCTGATACAGTTTGTATTATATAGACGTTAACTACAGGAATTGTATTAAAAACAAATAGACATAGGTGAGAAAATAATTGCTTCTTTTTTTTAAACTACCTTCGCTCTGTTTTCAGTTACAGTACAATGCTGATGAGTCGCGATAATCAAATGTCTCACCATCTAAGTATCTCACTACGGTGTATACAAAAAGAACGGAAACGGACGTATGTACAGACCGGAGGTCCAGCTCGTGCGGGGCCTCACACCTACCCCCTCCCCACTCCCCTTAATTCGGGCGGAGCCATTTGGGGTCGCCACTAAAACCCGGTGAAACTGTAGAGGCCATTAGGGTCAACAGCATAAGACACTCAAAAAAAAAGTATGTACAGAGTTTGCAGGTCTGTCGTGTGATATGAACGTTTTAATAATATAAGCGTTGTTGTTGAATTACCACTTGTAATATGAACGGTTTAATCAGCCTTGTTTAATTAGCACGTGTAATATGAACGTTTCAATCAACGTTGTTAAAGTAGGACGATTAGGTTCTTCCAGAAATAGGCTACGGTTTTAGATTGTACGTGGACATTGCGCACGTATCGGGGAAACCTGGAGGCCGTGCGCAGGAATCAATTATATATTGATTAGAGGAGTTTTATTACCTTAGTATATGAGAAGATGAGACGAGCATGTGTCATTATAGGACACAGTCTTCGTGAAGCTCGACTTTGTATTTAGGTGCCATCATCTCATTTTTTTCTCCTGATCAGAAGAGTGTCAAACTTTCGAACAACGTTGCTACGGAGACGTAACAATAAATCATACCTACGTTTTATGCATCCACTTCCAAAAGACATTAGGTACCTATACATTATGTTAAGAGGAGAATACATTTTTATTTTATAATAAATCATTAGCGTTGAACAACGACGGTCATGTATTACGATGACATACATTCAGAGTGGAAGAAAAATCGCAAGGATTCCCTGATCGTATATTTATTAATTTGAAAGGCAAATACAGTTAATATTCATCTTTCGTTTAATGCAGACATTCGAAAAAAACTGATTGTTACATGAGTTTGTTAGTGTCCGTATAGACTCTATCAAGCGGTAGCAATGTTTCGGGATATTAATTATAATGTTGTAACACCGTAAATTGTAGGAAACGCGTCACCTGCTAGGCGTCACATCCTCACAGGATATTCTTGCTTTGGTAAGTATCGACACAGAACCGACAGACATGAAATTACGCAGTTCCACCTTTGTGGAAATATTTGAATTAGCTGATAGCATGCGCTCGAACATTGTGCTGCATGGCAATCGAAGCGGTTTTCTTGGAGCTAAATTAAGGCTGGATATTGCTTTGGAGACGACGTCGCTGCGATGGTCTATTCCGACGCAGCGTAGAGTAGCATAATCACTTTCCGAGAACATGTTTGAGTTTTTTACAATAAAATTATTATTTTTCATGAACTTAATTTTTATTCATCGTTAATAAAATTTATTACCCATCATTAACTGATGAATTCTCTATAACAAACTATTCCTCTTTCAAAATAATCTTTTACTTTTTAGTTCCGATTTCAAGCTGGCCAAGTGCGGGTTGGCACACTTCACACACCTCAGAAAAAAAAATATTGTTCTTAAATATAAATTCTATGGTGTGCAGGTTTCCTCGAGATATTTTCCTTCACCGCTATCAAGTGATATTTAAATTTAAAAACGCACTTTTTTAAAGAAGCGAACCCAGGTTCCCCCCAGTGAGAGGCTGAATTCTTAACGACTAGACTATTAGTGCCTTGCCTTTTTTATTATTAATTATTCTTCATTACATTTCTATTTACCCTTTGTAATTTAGTAAATATCAATGAAGATGTCTGCTTGTTCGTAATTCACTAATATTTAATAAGACCCCTATAGAAACAGTATAAGAAGTAATTTTAATAAATTAATCGATTTTCATCAACTGAGTTGTTGATACTAATTTTCAAAAGCGTATAATAAATATATTATCAATATTGATATTGTTAACAGTTTATTTTTAATCTGCTAGTTACTGACAAAATGATTTCTATCAAAATCAGTTTTTATCTGTTGTGCTGTAGAAGTCAAACGAATGTTTCTATTTCAAATTTAGAATAGGAGAATTTTGTGTAATAAATTTTATTTATTGTTTACGATGAGACGAACTTATAAATCTAAAAAGGATGCGGCAAATGCAGTCGACCACCGAGATATGGTCCTTTCTGTGGATGCTAAGACTTCTGTATTTGATGCGTTTTATATACAAAACATCAAGCAAGTTAAGCGAGAATTGTCGTGTGTTAGTTCATCTAATCCATACACAGCCGCTTTCAATAAAGTTCGGAAGAAAAAATATGTCAAAAGGCTGAAGGATCCTGAACCGATTCGGGAGTCGTTATCAAATTCAGCGTATCTAACTCCTGACAAATCCATCCGTGTAAACAAGGTACCTGATTTGTTCGACCAACTTTTGAATTCCCCCGCATCAACAGGATCGTTTAATTTAGCAAGACCTAAAACGTAAGTTTAATTTAATTATACATATAAAAACCCTTAGAAAGTGTATGATTACATTAAAACTTCTTATATAAATTTATTAAAATAATACTTATAATTAAAACTTTTGTGTCTATATTACCTTTTTACTAATTTAGTAATGTAATGTAGGTTGCAACATAATTAATTACATTTGAATAATGTTATTATTGTTTTAGTACATTGTTATTGATAAATGTCTTATTTATTTAATTTATTGGTATTTATGTCCAATGTTGCCCTTTTTATTTAGTATTGAATAAAAGTAAATAGTAGTATGTAATAGTAATATGTTTCCATAATATGGTTGTGATACATGTACCACCAACATGTATTCAATTTAGTTCAATATGTCAAGTGTTAATGTAACATAGTGGAGCTGTATGTCCAGCACTGGATCATGAAAGGTTGCATTGCATGTACACTGTATTCAAAAATGTTAGAGCTATGTGGCATGTGCATCAGATAAGAGATTTTAGTTTTTCATCAGGTGATAACACAGTAATGTTAAATAGTAAAAAAATTAAAGTGTACAACATATTTTATTGGTCTGTCTATTGAAATTATTTGAATATGGTTTCAGTACAGGAAGAACTTATTGCAAGAAAAAATTAACAAAAGCGAAAAAATTCAATTATTCTAGTAGTGAAGGTAGGCAAAATTGTCAAAACTATAAACTTTCTGATGATTAACACTTTAGATGTATTAAATAATTATCATATATTTTTTTTCAGACTCAGATAAAGAAAACATAGCAAGTGGTGAAAGTGATCTTTCGCAAAACACAACAAATATCAAAACACATAAGTTAGTGATAGAAAAAGAAAGAGTATCTGGTCCTATATCCCTTGATGAGTCTATTTATAAAATGTTTAATAAATTGCCTACCTTGAATAAATTAGGTGCAGTAAATAAAAGGGATAGAAACAGTAGATTTAGCAATATTAAATTTGATACCACTCATTCACCTTTGCTTCCAAATTCACCACAGTGTAGTACACCCTTTTTTGAAAAATATAGGGGTAAATCTATCTACAGATTTTCACCCATACAAATGGATCTAATGAATGATTCCAGAAATGTCACTGAAATAAATGAAACCAAAAGTAATGCCAGTGTAATTTGTACTGATAATGAAGATGCCCTATCCCAAAAATCGGACTGCAGTATTATAGACAATATTAAAAAGAAAACTTCAGAAACAGTATGTTCGAAAGACTTTAAAAGTGATGAAGACAGTAAATATGGAGGAAATAGAAGTATTAACTGTTTTCAAACATCAAATACAGACACATCTTTCCAAAGTAAAATACAGGATAACTACACAAGTTCATTACAGTTAACTGAATTGGAATCTTTTCTAGGTTTTTCTGATAATGTTGAAAATAATTTTAGTAACCTCAAGCAGTATAGAGAAGTTTTGGCTAAAAACAGTATTGATGATGATTTTGGTGAAGCTGAAGTTTTAATAGAACATTCAAACTTTGAAGAAAGACTAACAATGGTAAATGAAGATAATAGCCTTCATGGTAGTATCTATTTAAATAATAGCTCTTGTATAAATGAACAGGAAGAAGCTGATAATACATCCATTATGTCAGAAAATGACTCACACTATGATACATGTGACAGTGATAATATGTCAGAGGCAGGTTTGTTAAAAGCAGTTGAACGCAAGCCCATTGTAGTAATAGAGCGAATGAAAGACTCAATATTTAAGAAATACTTTGAGAGAATTGCTGATTATTCATTTAGCAATGATCATGTAAAAGATGTCACAGAAGTCGCTGATATATCAGGTAATATTTATGAAAGTGACAATGACAGCAATAAAGAAGTACACCAAATAGATAATGATTCCTGTAACATTTCAAATAACAGTATGCATAGTAATACTGACAAATTATATAGTAAAAATTTGGAATTAGATTGTACTCAAGGCAATTTGTCAATATCTGAAAATGACAACTCTTGTTTAAGTGAACACAGGGAAGAAAAATATGTCAGTTTTGTAACGACAAGAAGACGGAATGATGTGGTGGTAAATGATTCGTTCCTATTTAATTTAGATAATTCATACTGTAGTAATAATAGCGCTATTTCTGATAAGACTGCACTTAGTAATAAAAGTAATATACTACAAAAATCAAACAATATGGGAAATGATATCCTAGCTAATGATTCTTATAGTTGTAATTTAAATAATGTTGAAGACGAAACTGAGGAATCAATTAGTTCTAATATTCAGTTGCACTCCAAAGATCATGATCTAAGAGAACATGAGCCAGTAGAAACAAATGAAATTAATAATAGTGTGACTAAACTGATTAATAATAGAGTGACTGATAAAGAAGAATTTCTGGAAATGTCTGATGTAATACAAAATGTTACACTTGTTTATGATTGTGAAGAAACTATTTTAAATAGTGACCAAAGCAAGAAAGAAGATAATGAATTAATATCACACACTAAGACACTACAATTAAATCATGATGAATACATTGCAGATGTTGACACATGCAAAAGTTCAAAACTATTTAGAGAATCCACTGATCTTTTATCACAAACGCTTACAAATAATATTCATCCAAGTCAAGGTATAGTCTTGAAACCAGGCAAGAAATGGGAAAGGTCACTAAGCATATACAGAAGAATGACTACTATGGGAGATACTTTCAACTGCTCCATGCTAGATGAAGACTCCATGAAAACCAAAGGAAAAAAATACAGGCAAAGTGTAATTAGTACTATGGAAATGCAAGAATGGCAGGGTAATTTTGTTTTTTTCTTTTTTATAAATTCAATAACTATTGTGGTTATGAAAACCTGAGGTTTTTATTAAGGGAAACTTTTTCAAATAATGTTTGCTGTTTTCTATGCCATATACATAATAAACTTCAAATATGTCACAATCAACCAAAGTTTCAGTGTAATGTCAGGTATATATGTTAATTTTCAATTTCTAGTAATTATTTGAAAACAACATACTAGGATTGTATTCTAATATTTTACAAGATTTGAAAAAATATAAGTTTTTCAGGTTCACTACACAATGAATCAGTTATTAGTCGCAGAAGTACATTCTTCTCCAAACCCAGTAGGCCAACTGTTAAAATAGTCAATGTATGTATGTTCACTATTTAAATTAACTTTTTGTTTATGAATAGAATTTATTACTAATAAAAATGTTTTTAGGATCCCAATGCATCCAGCTACAGTTCATGCTCTTCGAGTCTTTTTGTCGAATTACAAGGTAAATTAATGATCAGTTCATTAAAATAATTGGAATTTTTATTATCAATAATGTAAATGTGTCTGTTTTCACTACAATAATACAATTTCAATGATATCAAATTACAATGGGAGTAATTTAAATTATTGTGCTAGTAACACAGCCAGCTCCCCACCACCAGCGTTTACGTTTTAAAGGTATAATCTGTGAATGAATGACATTCTTCATTCGCGGAAGAAGACGCTGTTGGCCATTGTCCATAATTTTTATTTTTTTGTTATTATAAACTTATTGCGTGCTATTTAAGTTTTTTAGTGTGACAAGTGCTACTATTGTGTTCAATAGTAGTAACGTTATAAGAACTGTGTGAAAGTTGTGTTTTATTGAGATATTTTGACTGCCATTTATTATCCTTAACGGGATAATAGCTTGGTTCTCCGTCTTTGTTTGACAAAAAGTGTCTAAAGCCAAGTGCATGCATCTTTCTCTGCAATACACAGGTTAGTTTTAATTATTTTAATATTCGTATGGTGGATATTGTTATTTGACGTCGTGGTTTCTCGTATACGTAACAGCGCTTACTCATGCAAGGCGAAAGTTCGCCCGTTGCTGTCGTCACTGCCTCCGTTCGTCTAACTTCCTTGTGTGTGTCATGTCACGCTTGCATTTCTACGTGCTGCGCTGATTCGGTGGCTTGTTTTGCAGGATTTTTGAACGGGGACTGTGATGATACGATTGTCGAACTATCAAAGTTGTCGATTGGTGACTCCGAACACGAGGTCACGATCTTAGACAATTTCCATGATACGTCGAACCGTATAGCCACAGCGCGCGACTACGTCCTCCGACGCTGCAATCAGACAGAACTCATACTGTTCGATGAATGCTATCCAGATCCGTAAGTACCAGCACTGATGCATTTTGTGACCCGATACACTTGTGCTTAATACGAAAGTAGATATCGATGTCCGTTAGTAGAAACTCGGCCTTGTCCTAACAATAAAAACAGTTTGAAGTGGGATCTAGCGAAATAATAATACCACAGTGTTTATTTTTAGGTTATGTGTACGCGTCCTTTTTACTTTTAGTTTTTTTTTATTTACATACCCTACATTGAAAAAAAAACCACATGTACAATTTAATCTAAATCTTTTAGAATAAAAAAACGTTTGAGTTACCGCGCTTTTTGATTAGTTGAATTAGTAGAGGAAAACCTAAGTGTATCCTGACAATGAAATTGTTGGCTTTTTAAAAGAAGGTCCTGTCACGGAATTGCTAACAGTACAGAGGTGAAAGAAGCTTGTCTGAAGCATAACTATTGCAATTTCTTAATTTCTTCCTATCCCTATGAGAAATAGGTGTGACATTGAATATATGTACATACAGGCTTTCAGATTTTACTTGATGATAAGAATGTATAATAATTCGAAACAATAGTTAAGATGTAAGACATGTTACTGATAGATAAGATAATGAATACAACATGGAATGTATCAGACATTATATATATTTAATATTTAAATGATGTCAATGTGTTTATTTTACTAGAAATTGCTCATTATGCCGGACTCCTTTGCATTACATTTTACTACTGATTATTATGTCGCATGTCTTTGCAGTATTAACAACTGATGCTGTTGGCTTGAGGTGCTATCCTAACTTATTTTGACCATATGGATCAATGTCATAACATTTTCACCGACTGTTCCACTAGCTCATTGACTATTCTACTAACTCGTTGACTATTCTACTAGTTCGTTGACTATTCTACTAGCTCGTTGACTATTGTACTAGCTCCTGGGTTCAAATCTCGGGTGCGGTGCTATTGAATTTTTCTAATTTAGAATTTCTAGTAGTGACTTGGAGACTGAAATTGTGCCTGATGTATGGCAATAGGCTCACCACCTATTCCACGTGACTTAAACATAACTGGTGAAATGTGGGAGTGACTACACTTCTCTGCCTACCTCTTTGGGGATTACAGGCGTGATGTTACGTAGGTTATTCTACTAGCTAAATTTATTTTGCTTTAATGTTAAATCATTAATGCTGTATTATCATGGATGGATATGATAATCTTATTGATTAAATTAAAATAGAACCAAACTAAATGTAGACAGTTCATGAACAGACTGATAAAAGATAAAATTAAAACAGTCACCCAAACATGATAATTGCCAAAGTACACATCATGATAAAGATAATGGTATGATAATACAAAACTGGATTATTTGTAACTGTCTGTGTTTGTTCATATGAGGTCACATATATTTTATTGGCACTCTCCACTCATTGTTAACTATACTCTAAATATTGTATTTAATTGTATCTAGCTATGTTATGAGTAGAGATTTAAAACCATTGTAAAAGTGTTGCCAGTAATTAAATACTTTGGGTTCTTTAATGAGGGTAGTTTTGCAATATCAGTTGGTAAGTAGTGTATGTCAGTTAATTGGTGTCTTCGTGTCATGTACATAAAGTATCACTTAGTATCTTTGTATACAAAATATTCTATGTGTACAATACAATCACTTTTATTTCTCCATCCTTTTGCTCTATGATCTGTTTACATCATTGTAATAAATATTCATGCATGAGGGTGTAAATTATGATATCATAAACAATTTATAATGCTTATTACAACTTCTGCTAATATATAATTGCATAATGTACCAATAATATTGATGACAATTTGATTATGTAGGTACCACCTTATGAAACATGTGAGGGATTGAGTCATACAAAATATATCTGACAGTGAGTCATGCTTGAGAACTTTCTTCGAAATCTGTGTAGTTTGCAGTCCACATTATACAATGCTAATTCATAAAGTGTTTGGCTTCCACCAATTTGATTATCAATTCTCAGCAAAAGAATGATATTCCTATGTTCTGGGCTATGGCTGGCTCATGGGCGGTTTTCATTAAATTATTTTATACTTTTATTTTGTAAGTAATGCTTGACAGATTTTATTCAACATTCACTCCTTGTCCATCAGAGTGCTCAAGAACTGCCGCAAGATTGGCGAAGGCGTTTACGGCGAGGTGTTCCTCTGGCGCGCGGGCGATGGCCGTGCGCGTGTAATGAAGATAGTGCCGATCGCTGGCTCCACCAAAGTCAATGGAGAAGATCAGAAGGACTACCACGAGATCATTTCTGAGATTGTGATTGCTATGTAAGTTTTTTTCTAATAAATAATTCCAGTCGTCAAATGACTAATAGAGTAAAACCATTGATTCATTTAGTAAAATATTGAGCTAAATATGCAAATCCATAATTGAATTGAGGCAAAATATGTACATATATTGCTGGCAGGGTAGTCCAAACAATTTGTTGTCACAAATTAATATTTCCCCTTCTGATGCAGTATACACATATTAAAGACTGATTTATGTTTATTTATATTTTTCATAAAACAAATATTGAACGATAACATGTAAAAACTTGTATTCCTTAGAGGGCTCACTAAAGTTTCCTTTGTGGGAAATATTTCTGTTAGTACTTCTATAGTGGAAGCCTAAGCTTAACCTGTGACAATCTGATAAGTGTCTTGAGTCCCACTGTGAAATGATAAACAAGTTAGTGATAGTGGTTGATGACTGCTATTACTTACTGGATTATCCAAATTTATTTGATTACTTCTTATCAAGTGCAATAAAGTTTTATTTAAAGGAAGTAACAATAAAAAACAAGTATTAATAATTCTTTGTAATCTATTTCTGCAATTTTTGATGATGTAAGTAATAGTATTTTTGCATACAAGCTGACTCATATAGATTGAATGTCAATATTATAATCATAAAAATTAAACAGCATATATCTTTTGCAGGGAATTGAGCGCTCTGCGCGCTCCAATAGCAGAAATTGAACGACACTTTGATGAGGGCAAAGGAATTGATACATTGGACTTGCACTCTGTGCAGAATGCTACTGACGTTTTTAATGAAGTAAGTCTCAATATAATCTATATTTTTATATATTGTAGCAGTTAATTCTACTAACACCTACTTTTGGTATAATTTTTAGTGTCTTCATTAAGAAAGAATTTTCCTATCCATTATTGCACCAGTAAAGGATTTTCTTCAACTATTTAACTGTGTCTATAAGCCATCTTAACATTAATCTTTGCTTTGGAAGGTTCTGATTGCAAAATTTTGATAAAACTTGTCATGTACTTTATTTCAATGGAATTTTAAGATTTCTCTGTATTTTATCATGCTGTATGCTTTTTTATCATATTTACACAAGATATCAATTGGTGATATTATGAGATGGTGTAATGAAAACTTTCTAATTTAAAATAATTTGTTCAATTCAACACAAACAAACCTATTGAAGTATTTAACTGTTCTTGAATAATGATTTATTGTTCCTTAATTGTGAGCCCCCACTGGAATATCAATCATCATTTGAATGTTCATGCTCTCATCCGCTATGTACTTGACCTATATCATTTATTAATAATTTATCCTCACACATCTATTAGAGCAACATTGGGACTGAAATAGATTCAATAGAGAACCCTTGGTTTGATTTGAAATGGTGCTGTGTTATGGGTAATATTATATGGTAGTGTTACACAAATTTTATTTAACTTTTTATAGAAAAATGTTTGCCCGGGTCAACAGTCTAGACATTTTGTTGACGTGAAGATAAAATTATATCATATTTATATAACAAAAACACAGACATGAGTTTATATATTTTTACTATGACCTTTTGGATATGCTCTATCAGTAACAATAAGAGGTATATCAGATAGATTGTTCAAGACATAATATTGAAATGTTTTATTTATATTTCTTAAATTTTTCCAGTCTTGTATTTTGTCTTTCATCAACGACTTTTAGGTAGGTTCTTAAAGTATCAATTGATGTCATGAAAGTGAAAACAGCCTCATAATTATATTAGCGAATACAAATTTTATTACTGTATATGTATGAATTAGTGTCACTCACCATAAAAACATTAAATAACAATTTTATTATAGCCATCATTCACTTTATCTGCGTAATTTGTGTAAATAGTCCATTATAAATGAATATTTTGTCTTTCTTGACCTTTATCTTTATAATGACTGTATTTTCCTGTTACGTTATTGAACGGCGGCATGAGAGTTTAATGACCATGTACATAAACAGGTTTTTTTGGCATTTAGATTGTTTGAGTGCATGCAATATTGAATATTTGCACATTACCATTGTACTCTACACATGAATCACTTCATTCATAAATATGACAATAACCACAGATTAACACGACCAAGACTGTTGTTGCTTGTTACCTATTAACCTACCTTCCTCCCTAGGGTAGGTTTGAGTATGAGCGAACCAGTAAACTCTACCGTTTGTACTGTAATTATTTATAAGGTTGATTCATTGATAATATTGGTTTACTTTGAACAACCGTTATCTACAGTGTAGATTCTATACCCTTATTATTCTCATTTACTCTTTATCATTCAACTGTTGAACATGCCCTCTCAGAATGAGGTGTCCGCTACACATGTGTTGCAATATGATTTGGAAAACTAGAAATTTTATAACAATATCAATGAACGATAGAAAGCTATATAAATAGTGTTTACGATAATTTGGAGTTGAGTGATTTAACAATTCCATTAAAACATTAGTGATGTGACTAATTTCAAATGACGGCCTCAATTTCAGTCCATTCCAAATAAATAGTTTTGCTTCAACATGAAATTCTTCTATATGAATCATTCCATTCATAAAGATGACTGCACACGATACGATAACACTAAATAAGCGGTGATGTGTTTGATAAGGAATGTGGGACAGTCCGATATTTAAGACGTATGTATTTATTAATTTATTAGCGTTCAATGGGCGGCGCTGTTCAACGATATGCGTTCGCGCAGATATCGAGTGCCATTCGGTCATCTATAGTACCAAATATGTCGGTAGCTATTATGTACACAAGTAAAATACACATGTAAAAGTACATATTATGTGTGTGTGTTGTGTGGGTTTAACATTTATATTTCTATTACTTCGCTACACAACATTAGTAGGAGTATTCTGTTTATGGAGATATTGATCGCAATATTATTATTATTATTTCGTTAACTAAAGTTCGTGTAAGGATTTAAATTACCCGAAGGGGTAAGCTGAAGAGTGGTGTACATTCCGACGAAATTTTGAGTTCAGCTTTAAATAAGTAATGATATTTTTATTATGTTTAACCAATTATGTTCTACCTAGGTTATGATAATTTAGTTGCGTTAGATTCTTTGCCCTGCTGTTTAAGGAAAATTGTGTTGACGTTTACTTGACGCGGTTGAAATAACCGATACTGTGAGATTCCTCGCCTCATTGACGCGACTGGCCCACGGCTCACATATTAACTTTTATTTATCACCGGCTACGCAACACAGAAGTTACTTTATCTCCATCGAAATTACTTTTATTAATGTTGATTATATTAATTGATTTTTTAATTCGATACCCTTTTTTTTACGTAAAACTTGATTGCCGCATTCGTCGCGAGATTGCAAGCATGACTTAAGGAGATTAGTGTTTATAGTTATTTCAATCGTATCTTCGCCTCGAAATTATAAAAATTCAATAGTATCCGACCCCGGATTCGAATCCAAGACTTCTCGGTCGGTGGTCGCGTTTGCAACCACTCGACCAACGAAGCAGTTAAGCTACTTATTAGGTGTACTATAATGGTTTTCCGCGAACAACCGTCTACGACTAACATTACCTAACCTAGGATTTATCTCGATACGTTCTTATAGTTACGACTATCACAGACCAGCTTAAATCTGCAAGGTTTCTTTGTCTACAGATAACCAGCGCGCGTAGTATTAACAATTATTATTGTTATTATGTAAATAAATGTCTCGTTGCGCAACATGTACGAGATTTCCCATACGATCGCTGCTTACGTAGGATAGATACGCTGTTCATTGCGTCGCGGAAGTCGTAAAACGATCATACCGGGCAACGCGTGTAGTTATACTTCACTAAATTATTGCAACTGGACGTCAATTTGTGCAATATTTAGTCTTGTTCGTACAAAAATCATTTAGAAATATAATAATAGTGAAAAAGATGTTGAAGATGGAGAGAGAGGGAGAATGTCCACTCGTGGCTTGTAAAAGTCACGTGTACAGTGATAAATGTAATTTTTTTTTATGTGTGCTCTTAGTTACACTGGCTGTTACGGTATCTTCGGTTGTTTAGGTGGGGTAATGAGTTCAGCCAGAGTTATAATATTAGTCGAGATACAGGAAACTCGGCCCCTTTGCGAGCAAAATGGGAACTGTTGAACCATTATGTCACATCGGTTATAACTGAGATCGATCGTACCAAATTATTAATCAAGTAATAACAATAATAATAATATCAATTCGACTGAGCGATGTAGTTTCATATGCTTATTATGCAAAATTATTTGTATCATTCTCCCGATTGATTATTAAATAATGCCATCGGTCAGTAAATAGCAGAAAATACGAATAAATTCAACGGAAACGAGTATTTCACGAATTTAGGTTTGACGTAAGTGACTGGGGATACGTACGACATTTTTCGTTTCGAGCGTTTTGCGTAACCTCAGACGTAAACCTGCCGGTCTTGAGAAGTACTTAAGAGTTTCCAAAGTTTTGCTTACGTCGATTACTTGTAATCTGATCACTTTCTCCGTCATGGGTTGTCATTTGCAAGAATACTATTATCTAATTTTGTATTAGTGTTAGTAGTTTGTATTGGTGGCAATAGGCTGATTCCTACTGCCTCTATTCCATGGTGGATATATAATTTCAATTGTTACATGCTATAGAGTATAAATACGCGTGCTTTTTCCATGTAAAGATTACTCGTTAACGATTATTGTATTCATTATATTCGAACATGACGGAAATGCATAATTATGCAATACCAATGCAATCGCAGTTTTATACTGCGCACGCTCGTGTTGCATCGTGTTAGCACAACCTGTTCTCAGTTGGAGGCCTACTGCATGCGGTGACGCATAAATTAATGTATTACACGTGTTTTGAGCGGCATATATGTATATTACGCTAGAATATGATTTTTTTAACTGTCATATCAAATACTGGTTATCATCACTGCCGGGGCGTAACTGAGAAATTGTTGTGTTTCTTTCGTCATTAAAAAAATTGTTTTATACCGTAATGTCATGACATTCTGTAGCTATAACGAAAATATTAGGTGCTGCGTGACTGACTCTCTTGCATGTCTTTGTTTTACTGTCCACATCGCAACCATGACTAGCACATTGTGCTTTTCAACATTCGTGCCTGTGGATAATTTTTTAGTCAACTAGAAAATCACCCGTTATTCAGAAACAGACTGTTCTTATATTAAGTAAAAAAACTTTCAGAATCGCGTCTGTAGTTTAAATATGTATTCCCAACAAAAATACGAATGTCGTACAAATTGTTGCAACTTATTTAAAACTTTCACAATTCGTTGTAACGTGATAAAACTTGCAAGCACACTAATGTTTTATGATATTGGCTAATATTGTTACGTCGAAAATAATAGAAAATTCGGTCTTTTTGAATTCAATTTTATATCCCAACCGGCTAGTTTGCAATTTTCACGCCATTTCGTGAGTCTTGTGAAAACATACGACAACGTTGCTGTCGCGATTATCTTTAATCTGTCACAGAGCAGAGCGTTGTTTTTTTATGCTGGCAATATTGAACAAATTTCTAAGCAATTCACATTTTCTCTGACACAGGTTTTAGCTGTTCGTTGCGTATACGGCTCGTACCCGTCTCGCTTGCTCGACCTGTGGGAGCTGTACGACGAGTGCAAGGGCTCCGAGAACGACAACCCGGCGGTGCTGCCCGGCGACCAGCAGTACGTGGTGCTGGAGTTGGCCAACGCTGGCCAGGACTTGGAGAGCTACCAATTCAATAACGCCGAACAGGCGCACGCACTCTTCAAACAGGTCAGTGGCGTTTTTTTGCTGTGTTATATTTTTATTAGTGTGTTCCTCCGATTCCCTTATAACTTTTTCTGATCGTTTATTGAATACATATGTAATGAAACGATTTTTTTTCTATGAGAAATTTTCACAAAGCTGTGACAACATTTACTTATTGAAAGAGCATTTTATCAGTTATATGATTATTCTATTCTGAGAATATTCAAGTACACACAAATTTATATAACTGATATATATAAATGATGTACCCCTATATGTATGTTCCCTAATTTGCATTTCTGTTTATCGAGTTCTTTCCAGTGTGAACTGCATGGCCCGACACGCACTGCAGATGATGAGTGACTGTCTAGTGCAAGTTTCCCACATCCTTGACTAGATTTTCACTTATCCTCTGCGGTGTGACTAGCAGCTTTTGATGTGCGCCCCAGTGATGTGCGATGTTTTTTTGTTTGAGCATTTTATTTCTATTCTTTGTATATTGTAGTTTTTGTGTATGCATGTTTGTGTTACAGTATGTAGTATATAGTTCCTTTTTCTCTTTTACTGATTGTGGTATATTTTTATAGATTTCTTTTTTTTTATCTAATAGGCAATTGAGTAATATACGTTTGTATGATACAGTATAAAAAATATTAACGTGTATGTGTCTATGGTTCCAGATAGCATTGGGGTTGGCAGTAGCCGAGGAAGCGTTGCAGTTTGAACATCGTGATCTTCATTGGGGCAACGTGCTCATAGCTCCTACAGATCAGAAGGTAGTTTTCGAAATTGGATGATTTATCCTTTACGATAAATATATTATAATTGTTCATATAAACGGTACGGGTAGGGTGGATGTTGATGACGGAACTGCACAAGCTTAAGAGAATCTTAGAATGTTAGTCGTTAATATACTATTCTAAAACGTTTATTATCTTATACAGTCGGTCACAAGCTGGCTATAAATTCCGTTTGCCATAGATTTTGGAATCTAGAGCTCGGGCTCCAATTTCTAGTATCGGGAACGGAACTCTAAAGCAATTAACTAGGGTTGTTATATTTTTATACAAGTAATATGTATGCGTCAGTATTAACTTGTGGTCAGCGGTGGCATTCCCGCGTGTTGGTATAATAATAGTGATGCATGCGTGCGCAGTGGGCGACGTTCGTGGTGCGCGGGCGCTTGTGGCGCGTGGCGCGCTGCGGCGTGGCCGCTACGCTCATCGACTACTCGCTGTCGCGGGCGGCGCGCGCCGGCGCCGCGCTCTACGCCGACCTGGCGCGCGACGACGCGCTCTTCGACGCGCGCGGCGACTACCAGTTCGAGGTCTACCGCCTCATGCGCCACAAGCTCGGGTCAGCTCCCTCTCTCGCTCTCACTTTCACTCTCTCTCTCTCTATCTATCTATCTTTCCGCTATTACTAGCACCTTGCTATGCGCTTTACAGTCTAGTAGCGGTTCAAGCCCACTACAAATCAAATGTTTCAAATCTTTTCAAAAGTTTTCTATCTTCATACATGATCGTTACTAATGCTATTTATTTCTACTATACTATTTATTTCATTAATACTATCGAATTACCGTTTGTAACTCTTTTTATTTTTCAAATGCAACAAAATATATATTTATAAAAATGACGCAAGATCACTATTTTAACATTTTCGTTCGATCGCATGTCATTAGTTATCTAAATAACGTTTTTGTTATAATTTCACAGTAACGACTGGAAGAATTACGAGCCATACACCAATATTTTGTGGCTGCATTACACTGTGGATAAGATGATAACAGCTCTTCGTTACACGAGGACGAATACGAAAATTCACAAGCATTATATCGCTAAACTGAAGGAGATCAAGAATCGCGTTCTCGACTACGGCAGTGCTACTCAATTTGTACTCACAGACAGCGAATTTTAAACGAAGTTATTATGATATATACTTATATACATTATATAATTCACATTCACAAATTGTAACAATTGAATAATCGAAACATATATTTTTTTATTTAGATTTTCAAAATGGACGACCTAATGATTTGCACCGTTTGTTGTAAAAACATTGCCTCAAAGTTCAATTGTAGTAATGTATATAATATTAGTGTTTGCAGGGGTGAATTTGTTGGATTTGTAGAGACTAAAATTATTTACAACATTGTTGTCACATTGGAACAATATCAGCAAAACAGTGCCTTCTTAGGTACGGTAGTGCCTTCATTCAAAAAAGTAAAAGCCTATTATTATGTTATCTGTTGAGTTTTATTATGTGCTCTCCCCTCTAACCCCATATCTAAAACCTCATAAGTCACTAAAACTGTACATTAAAGTGACCAGGTAAATAGTAAGTATTGCAGAGTGGTTAATAATTTTTTTAAGCCTATATGACAGACAATTATGCTAATTAAATGAATAGCCCATTATGTTAATACTAAAATATCGATTTAAAAGAACTGGTTATAAAATGTTACCCTAGACAACATTGTTTATTATTACTGTCATTACCGCGATACTAATACTGTCGTATGGTTACTAGTTAAAAAAATGCATATAGCCATTAAATTTGCTGCTGTCCTGGCTCAAAGAGAAGCTATTAATACCTTGATGATAATATATGTAAAAAATGCCTTAATTGTAAAATCAATATATACCTTTCTTGACACTAACAGAGACATGGAAAACAATTCATGTATCATAATATGACAGCTCAAGAAACGCACCGCTCGCGGTTTTAAAAGCGCAGTATCGATGCTGTATTTCGATAGTAGCGACGTAAGTGCGTGCTACGAGGGTAAAGCTATATGACCAGCGACTGTTTCGCTAATGTATTATTGTAAAAATTGATTAAAAAATTACTTTCTAGAATATATTAGGTCCAGCGGATATGAAAACTTAGATTCCACGGAGAGTAAAAATTGTACCGAAAATTGTCTCTAAATGAAAAAGCCTTAATCTTCCGAATATAATACATTGCACCGTAATGTCTGGAAGTATTAGGATATAGAGATAACGTTTATACATAACGTCCGGTCTAGTCTTGCAATATCCATAGTCTTGCGAGACTTTTTGCAGCAGTTTAGTACATACGTTTTATTAAATTCAATAAAAAGTGATATGTTATGAGGCACAAAACAAGTATGTTCAGGACTATTTCTATCTTGCTTAGGTTGTTACGATTACAAAATTCTATTATGCGATTATTACCGAAATATAAACATTATTTTTTTAGAAATTTACCATTATCAACATTAAAACTTTGTGCTCAAATAGTGGATAAGCCCTCTTACTGTTTATTTGTTCCTATATAGTTCGATGCATTTACTCTAAAAAATAACAGTATTATTGCTAAGAAAGGTAACAAAAATAGGTTAATATGGCTGTTTTTAAGGTAGATTATTTATTTTTCTTGTAGTAAAAGTAGAATTTAAATAGTTGTTACTTTCGAACTACTTGGTCCTGATAATTTATCAACACTTACCTACTTGTCAATGCTGTCAATGTCATATTCACGGCATTAGGTTATCAATGCTTGTCACTACTGTCTGTCAGTTATGTATTCCATCACATTTCCATACTTTTGCGAATGCTTATTCTAGCGAAAACTTGCAGAATACCATTAGGAAAATACACGTTCAAAACGTTTTGATCAAATTATTTAGATGTCTTATGTAATAGGTAGTTATTATCTTTGTTTATAGAAGAAATTATATTTATTAGCCAAAAAACCATAAGTTTTATGGAGTTACGGCTATTGAAAATACGTTTGGGAATTATCTCGTGTTTAGTGAATAATGGAGAGTAGCAACGATTCTCTTTCGGGTGAGTTACTTTTTTGATAACTACGGGACGGAAAAATAACGCTTTAATTAAACTGAACACCGTATTGTCAATTTTAGTGTTGGGTCCGACTGTCGGTGGTTCCCCAGCGGTCCTGCTCACTCCTGGCAGGACCAGGAACATAGCACAGGACATGGAGGCCCTTAGACTTTCCCGCCAAGATAACCCATACCTGCAGGTACATAATGCTTATATAATTGTTATGCAGTATAATTGGATGGTCTGTTTGTAATACGTTGCTATGATTTATTGTTTACAGCAAGTAATGGCGAGCAGAGAGAGTTTAATTGAAAGCCATTCTGAGGAATGTGAATCAGATGATACAGTTTTGATGTCACAGGTATTACTGAAAACTATGTGTTTTCATCTTGCTGTATTTGTAACTTGTTAATAATTATTATAGTCTTAAACATATTACATAAGTGTAAAAATAAATAACCTCAAGTAAATACTTCATTTTTTTATAGATAGTTAATATCTAGCTATATACTAGTTTATGTGGCTCAAGTAAAATAATTATACCACACTGTGATGATGTTCTCTATATATTTGAGAGGCAAATGGGCATTTTCAAGTTTTCAATACTTTGGACTATGCTAATGTTCTGTTGGATGATAAAGTTTGTACAATATATTTAGTCAAAGCTAAAGCTGTGTTAGTCAATATGAAACAACATCCATATAATAACCAATTATTGGCAGTTTTTGAAATCCAGGAATGATGCTACTGAAGTTGATTAAATTGTAATTCATTGCTTATATTCATAATTCATTGTTTTTTACAGGAATTTGGCAGCACAGCATTAGACTTTGTGGAAGATGATCCTCTAACTCTAAAAGAGGTCCATGAACACATGATCAGGTCACCACCACCCATTAGTTGCTGGCCACATGGTAATCACCACAGATACACAAGAAAAATTACCAAAAAATTAATTATTATCTATATCAATGCATATTAACATTTCTACTTCTGAATTAATTTCATAGACCAAATTACTCTATACACATAAGAAGCTTGATTAATGCTTTGCTATTTACAAAATAACAATATTTATGGTTAGGTCATTTATTGAAATCTTTTCTTTATGACATGAAAATTATTTTGATTTGCAACAGCCTAAATAAATTGTATAATGAATATAGAATAGTATTTATTATGGTTCAGTAATTTTTTAAGATCTATAAGGTTTGTGTGCTGGAGATATAAAGGTATTGTCAGTTTAAAAAGTATATTTCTACACTTTTTGGTATACTGGTGAATCCAACATAAATCAATGTCAGAGACATTTGTGACCAATGGTTTTGGTATGTCTATGGGCTCCAATGAGAATTAGGCATCTGTAATTTGTCTAATTTAAAAAACAAATTGTACAAATTGATATACTACTATACAAGAGCACACACTAATTACCTTGCTTAATGCATATTAATATTTCCCTTTATACACTTACATCTATCCACCACATTGACAATACCATGGTAATTTGAGATGGAAGATATACAATATTTTTATTGAAAATGTTGCCTCAATAAATATTAGTGTAATTTTCCTTTTATATTCTATATGTCAACTGTATGTAATCAGCAAAATAAATGATTGATAGCAATGTTTGCTTCCAAGTGTAAGTAACCACCATTCTCTCAGTACATTTATGAATATGTGAACTGAAATTATTTGTACATATTATGTTGATGTTGTATTGTATTGCCGTTTATCCACAATCATCTCAAATAACCCATGTGTATCCATACTGTGATACTTGTAAACTAAACTGCATACTAATAACTTGCCCTATTGCCGGACGAAGACTCGCTGTCGCATCGGGCGTCCAGCGCGTTCGACTTCGGTGCAGACAGCCCCGTCTCCTATAGCGCTTACTCGGTCAATTCCCAGGAGAAGGTTAACTAACATGTACCCTTACTGTGTTGTCTGTGTGTCTGTATTAAGGATATTTCGCTTCTAAGCACCTGTGTTACTAATGAGTAACTTTTAGTTGATATTTTGCTAAAAGACAAAGCACTTATTAGGAAAGAAATACATGATAAATGATGAATCTGCTGCACTTGGTAAATTTTAACAGTTAACAAGTAATGATTCAAATTCAAATAAAATTAATTTTTTTATTAAAATTTGTTATTCAATTAATCAAAGAAATCAATCATTCCTTCTAAAGATTCAGTACACAAAATAATTAAGTTGTATTTTATTTTATTTCATTTAAATAAAATGTTTATTTGGAATTACTGGTAGGCTGATTAGTAATAAGGTAAGTTTAATAACTTTCAGATGAAACTGTAATGTTTATCAAATCATAGTTTCGTATTTATTTGAATTTTAAACAGTTGGGATGTATAAAATATGAACTCCTTTTTAAAATTTTAAATTGCTGTCTTCCTATATTATTATAATTTTTAAAACAAAAGAAACATTACATTTGCTGGTAGTTAGTGTAATATGTAGAAGTACATATATATAGTTTATTTCTTTTAATATAATAGTAGTTTCCTATAATATATAAGTCCTCATGCCTATCTGTTGTGTGAAAGGTTTCATATTTGGTTTTAACCAGGACAATATTTAACTGTAGGTATCTGATTCTATTTATACCTTTTTGTGTCCATATTTTCCCAATTACTGTGGGTAATTATTTATTATCTTTATTTTTGTTTTGGTAATAGACAGTTGTTACCGTTTATTCTATGGTTAGTATCATATAGTTTTGTAGGCAAAATTCATAAGTGTGTTGATGTACACATTATATCCTTTTTTTATATTATGATCAAATGGACATTAAAATCACCCAATGTTCAGTGATCACTCATGTATGTATGTATATAGGTTGTGTTGCGAGTAGTAAGTGAATATAGATTAACAGCGGTAAAATAAAAATGTTTTGTATGCCAAAACAAGTATTATCCTATAATACATTATTTCATAGCAGATAATCTGAGACTAGCACAGCATCCAAAATGTTAATACATCTTAATATATCTTTGTATACAACATTTTCAGGAGTTACTCGGTAGTCGTTCTCCACGCCGTGGCGCTAGATGCGAGGATTCAAGAAACAACACTCCCAGCAGACCCAGGTCTTCCAGGTCAGCTTCTCCCAGGTCACACGACATAACCCTGTGTGGAAGACCTTTGTCTTTACCAGGTAGTATTACATATTTCTCCTCTGTTTTATAACAAGACATCTGAATATTTATTTTGGTACCATTATGCAGTTTTAAAACTTTAATTTTATTGACTTGACTGCCAAGTGCTGTTTTTTCTCTTAACTGTGGAGTTCTGCTGTACATTTAAACAACATGCTCTAGTACAGATAGCCTAAAGTTTTTCGTGTTCTTAGATTTTTAAAGTTTACTTATATGATTATACTTTTCTATTTTCATAACTTTTAATGCATCAGTAGTAGGCAATAGTCACTTGTTCCATAGATAATATTTGTTTAGTGATATATTCATTAGTGTCCAATAGAGATGTTGTGTTGTTGCAAAAAATATATAAGATGATACAGATATAATTTTTATATTGTAACTAATAATCAGACAAGTCATTATTTATTAGAATTCGGGCAAGCAGAAGCGAGGGAAGGGGGAGGGGGCGGTGAGACTAGTTTATATTTGATATGTTACTCTAGTTGATTGAGTAGGCTGAAATTACTTTGTGCACTATCCTAAATCAAGTTGTAAAACTGCTCCAGGTGAGACTCATCTACGCACTGCGCTCAGCAAGAAGCAGAGCGGCGCTCAAAACGAAAGGTTCTCCATACTTCAACATCCTCGACCCCTGAGGAGACCACACTCCAGTCGCCGCGGCGAGGATAGCGTCCAACTTGTGCAGGATTGTGACAAGTAAGGCGACTGGCTTGTGATATCGACGTGATTGTTATTGAGACCGATGAGAAATAAATGTCATGAGAACGGTTTCTTATATAACGTTATATGAGATCTCATTGCAATTAGGATTGAAAAGTGCAAAAAAATATATCTGTATTCTTGCGATTTTACCTTTGTCAGTGTATCATTTTAGTTATTTTCTGAAATTATAAGCAATGTCGCATGTATTCCAATAAGACTCATTGTATCACTGCAGATTATTATTTCGTAGTTATTTTGTGCTACCATTAAGTTATTATATAACTTGTATTTTTGAGATGATTATGAAATACAAAAAGATCAATTTATACAAATGTAAGATGGCAAGAACAATATTTCATGGCACGATGTGATATTGCTTTTACAATAATTATTCGTCGTCGCAGGATATGGCAATGTAAAAAAAAAAATTAAAATTTCTCTAGCATATTCTATTTCCAGTCATTTTCTTGGATATTGTAAGAGAGAAAATATTTCTTGGATACGACCTAGGATTAAGTCAGCTATATAGAAAGGTTAATCTGGCTAAGCGGATATAGTTGAACATATTCTACGCGAACCCTTAATATGTCATAAAAATAGTACTGCGTTTATATCTGATTCAAAGCTGCTCGAACAGATACACTGTGCGAGTTGTGACAGGCAGAACACACTGGCGTAGAATGTGTTATAATTCCACTAGCGGTCTCATTGGCGAGGCCGACCCGAAGTGATAACGTACTGTCATTGTCATTATATCCTTCAACAGCCGATAACTTATCATCAACATCAACAATTGATAACTTAACATCATAATCGTTAACAGCAGATGAAAACTCGCTATAGTCATCATCAACCGCCGGTCCATCCGTCTAACTCAATGTCATAAAAAAATTATCATAATATGACATTATTATAATAAAAAATTCGTGATACTGGAGAATGATATGCAACAGAGTTGTGGAGTTAATGGTTGCTCTTAAGTTTTTAAATATTTAGAAGATATTAATATATACGCGTATATATGAATACGTTAAAATCTCTAGTACGATTTAGAGATACGAGTAGCGTGTTGATGATAAAAACTATGGAAATATGAAATATATTCTGATATTTCTTAACGAAACGCTAGAACGCTTAGGTGCCATTTTTTCGAATAGTATTCGTAGCTGTTTAGCTGCTTATAACGAGTGGAATGATGAGTGTACGGACAAAAAAACGCAGGTGTTACCATAAAATTAAAAATGTTCAATATTATCTGTTAAATAGGGTGAGGTTTTTCCTAAAACGCGATTTGTCAAAATACTTGTTAAAGTTGACGTGTTCTGGGTGATGCTTGAAAAAGTCGATGATTCATTAATTGAAATGATGTAGCAGTGTTTAATATTCGTATTATATGTTACGTAATTAGTGTTGTGTAGGCAGTTTCATTTGCAATGCAAATGAAACGAGAGGGCGTGTTAGGTGGATAGCCGCGATGATGTCAACATTGAAACGTCAGTGTCAAATTGACATGAATACTGACCATTTTATCTGGTGCAATTATTATTTATACATTTAAAATGGTGATTTATAATTATTGTTATTATTGTATTAATAATTGCAATTGATGTTCACGAACGCTTAAATTTAAAGAAAAAAATGTTAACAGCGTATTTGACCAACCGCTTTGAGTTTAAAGGGAATAGAAAGATTGACAATTATTCCTTTGAATAAATATTATGGAAATCAAGACTTTTGTGGAAAATACTGGAACAAGAAAGTTACCTCATATAGGCGTAGTGATGTTACCGTGTTCTACCGATATGGGTACCTTATATAATTGTATATGTCGATGTTATACATATAAACACATTCCTAAATGCTCACTGTAGTGCTAATATTGATGTTGATAAACGTAGAAGATGATGTAGTTTTAGTCTGTAAGTAAAAAGAGATTTATAAATATGTTTACCAATCATTGTAGTCAAATCACTCTGTATTATTATTACATTTATATCTTCTTATTTAAATATTTGATTTTAAACATTATTATAAAACTTATAATTTACTATAAACTTTATCGTTTACGTGCAATATCTGTTAATATTTGTTTAATATAATTATATTTCTTACGTCACATTGTTTAAATAAAAAGTCTGTTCATGACAGTAATGGCATAGCAAGAAACTGAATGGGATAGCAATACAATTTTTGTTTTTAAACATATACAAGTCGTGTCTCTTAACTAGAGACCTGTGTTCTGTATATGTTATCCTTTCGATAATTAAATATCGACCATTTTTAGTATTGTTAGAGTTAAATGCTGCTAGCAATGTCTTAGAGTTTATTAAAAATTTGATTATACCTAGTTTTTTTACGCACTGTACAAACATCCCCTTGTGACGTCATCGCGCAGGTCTCAAGTTGTCACGCTGGGATTATTATAGTAATGTATATTACAATTATAAAAGTAATTGTCTGTCCCCACATTCCATTTTTACTTGACTTTGCCGTGATTTGAATGTCGCCAGATCTCATTAACCAATTTTTCCCCTATAATTAGGGAACTTAGTACATTTGAAATATAAAAACTTCCTTTAAATGTTCACATACATATATCCTTTTTTACTAATATTTAAATTTTGAGGCGTTTTTATACGTTTAAACTTTATTTACATTTTTCATGATATATTTCTTATTATATTAATTGATATTGAACCACGAATTTACCTGTTGATTTCTTAACAATTATTATGTATAAATAATTGTATATTTTATTATTATTATTACTATTTAGGTCTCTATTTTATAAACTTGGTACAAGTTAATTATTTCGATGTATATTGAAAAATTCTAACTTCAGTGTTTGTAGTTAAATTTATATATTATACTAAAACAATTCTTTAATGTATTGTGGGTCACAGTCCTATGAATTGTGGTGAAAGTCTTTGATTCATAAGGTTAAATATTCTGTGTTTTGATATTATGTAACTTTATCAAGAGTATCTGTAGAGATACAGCTCTTTCTAGAATTAATATTTCTGAAATTGTCATTCTAATTTTGAAATTTCTATTAGTTTGCATACTTATTGTATATACCTGTTATTCATATTATTATAACTTTAGAACTTAAACTTTTTTCTTCATGCGCGCTAAAATTTGATTTTAGAAGTTTCGTCTCACATGCAGTGTGGTATTTGGTAATTCCGTTTTTGTTATTTCTTTCCTCATGAATTAATGACATGTTTTGTTTGTCTAAATACAGTTTAATGTTACTCAAATTTCTAATACAAAAGCGTTACAAGGCGTTATGTCATTCTAATGATTTCCGAACTTCCGTACCTTCATTCGTTCTTTTCTTTCGTTCCCATTTAGTGCTTACGTGTTGGCTCTTTCTTATCCAATATTTAATGGTAACTTCTTCTAAATAGGTGGTATGTTCTTAATACTTCAACATGTAAAACTGGAAAAATATTATAAAATGCATTTTCAAGTTTAAATTTATTTTAATCGATTAGTCGTACTAAATCGATATTGAGACCGTAATTATTTAAGCACCTTTGATTTATCGACGCTTTATTTGTATTGTATAATTTTTGTTACATAACTACGTAAATGTTCTCTAGTCTCGTTCTAATCGTAGACTACTAGTTATCCCCCCCCTTAGGGTGCTCCATCCCGAGCTTGTCGATACTTTGTGTCATAGAAGATATTATGTTGAGTCGTTAACTCTATCGTTGAAGTTATAATATGTATATATTCAAATATGGAATACTCATTATTTTAGTCATAGATGATATAACAAATAGAAGTGGCTTCTAATTTTTTATAGAGGCAACACTCAAGAAAAATATTTGTTCTATTTTACTCACTTAGCAAATAATAATAATTGCATTGTAAATGAAAGTGAATCATCAGAGAAATATTATAAGATCGTACAAAAATATAGATGCCATTACTGTTTGATTTATAATCTGTGCTTTTAGCCATAGACTTAAGCTGGGTATACGTTAAATAGTTAGATATATAAAATATAAGTACTTTATAGTAGATAACATTAAAGAAGGAAAAATAATGCAAAATCCAAATATTATTTATTACGAATTTACGTTTGATTTTATTTAGCGTTCGTTTTTTGAACGTATAACTGTTAATTTCACTGAAAAGTCTTGTGGTTGAAATTTATTTAATTTGATTCGCAGAAATGTTTATATGTGTAAAATACTAGTTAAAACCATTTAAAAGCTGACCAAAGCTAACTAACGTTTTAATAACGAGTTGTGCTACCAACAGCTATGTCATACATACCTATTTTGTGGTTGTCCGATTTTATGTAATTTCCAGGTAGCAAACATAAAATAACTCAAGTGATGTTGTCCTTTGGTAAATAGCAACAGATCCTGCTTCTTAGAGCCCTAGTACGTTGGTTTTATAAGTTTAAAAATTTACGGCACGTTTAGAAGTTTTTACGTCTCAAATGTTATATTTATACTTTGGTAAATTTCTTTGTTAATTTCATTTAATATGTTTGGAAAAAAATTCAAATGTGTTACCATCTATTTGGTGTTTTCGAAAAGAATATGGACAGTGTTCTCTTTACTGAATGTTAGTAAGTAATATATGAATTTACATTCATGTTACTTGTCATTGGTGAAATGTCTATAGTTGTTTGTTTCCTTGTCTATTGTTGGTGTCATAGACAATTTGATCTTGGAGAATTATTGTATGACAGTTTTTTGTCATTTTTTCTGTATTATATATTATTGTGTAATGTTCTGGTCGCTGGTCGATGTTTCTAATCGTCGAATGTATAGGAATAAAAAAAATTTGATCATAATAACGACTTTTATTTTTGAAATATCGACTACCTCAATTCATATTTTTCGCGTGATTATTATTTATTAATAAGTTCCGTATAGTATAGTAAAACGGTTCCTGTTAATTTTGTTTTTATTAGAAAAAATGAGTGTGGTTGGTCAAATAATACGAGATGCTTTTTATTTATAATTTTATTAAATTAATTCTATAACTTTTTTACATATAGTAAATTATATGTGCAAGTTCGTCAATTACATTGAATAATGCTGCCAAACATTAATTATCAGCAGTTAGTCATCTACACAGACAGCGAGCCGCGGTGCCGGGCGCGTCGCGGCTCCTTTTTGATCCAATAGCACACACAAGGAAAAAGAAGCCCGGACCCGCCCGGGCGCGCCCGCGCCGCCGCGCGCCGGCTCGCCCGCGGAATATATTTATGAAATAATTTGTATAAAAATTTCGACTCCAAATATTTACAATCTGTGATACTTTTGTACAATGCCGGACTAATTTTAATTTACAGCGAGCGCGCGAGCCGGCCGGCGGAGCGGGCCGCTTGTTGCGATCCATTTCTTCTAATGACACTTGTAATGTGACGCGAGCGCGCCTCCTGCGTTACCCTATCGTTACAGTGTCTCGTGCCCGCCAGAGGGCGCTCCGGCCGCGGCACGTCTACGAGAAGAGTACAGTCGGAAGATAGCAAATCATAATCACTGTAGCAATAGGATACAGACAGTATTCGATTAAGGAAGAGACGACACCGAAGGCAGACGTGACCGACCCGTCGACTGCGACTGACCTCGCACGCTACGTGCACTACACTCGCTCCGACGATTCTCCCTGTTTAGAGTTTAAAATTAACGTTTAGAATTAACACTCAAGTAGGGGCTTATACAGAATTTGTACTCTTGAAGCGTCCCATCGCCGCTTGCGCCCGTCCACTGTCTCCCGCGTGTCGAACGCGAGTGGCTGTTGCCAAAGTCCATCTACTGGTACTAAAACTACACCGATTGTCGGTAGATGACGCCTCGAGCGGCGGTACTAGTGTCGCTACAGGCATGCGGTGATGTCGAAGCGAAACACTGGTACGATGAAATATACAAAAAAACAATTATCGACAAAGCACTTCGTAAAATAAATAGAATAGCTTTTTTTGTGATACATAAAAATAATTTCCAAAAGATAAATAATTTTTTTCTTGTTGACATAGTTGAGGCAGGATTTGACAGGGGCGTTGAGCTCCGTTAGTTCGGATGGACTCCAAAATCGGTTACATTAGTTCACCGTAGCTACTAAACTCTGGATACAAATATACTGGCCGGGGACTTAACGTTAACGTAACCCACTTCGGAGCTGATCGCGGACGCCGCCAGCACGTTGCCGCTAGCAGCGACGTGGGCTCCGGGCGCCGCCGCTGCCACCGTTCCGACTCTAACTTACCAATGTATAAAAGATACGCATTTATTTAAAATATGTCATTAGGTATATCATCAATAATTTAATATTAGGTAAGAAAATTCTATTATTTTCTTTGTAAACATTGCAAGACTTACTGGAAATGAGGCAAGAAATGAAAAACTAAAATGTTGTTAACAATTAACTAGAATAAAAATTAACAAAAAAAATATTTAGAATGGAGCAACAACTACATCCATGAATATTAGATCGTTATAATGAATCTATCAGTTTTTTGTCACAGAAAAATGAATTCAGTGTTGCCATAAAAATGTCATAATGACATAGGCGCGTGTCATTTTGACACTGAGAGGCGAACGGTGCAGCGCGCGGAAGAGCGACGACCGCCGCCATTAACGCGTTACCATAAGAGATCAGACTGTCATTTCTAAAACGAAGACACTTACAAAATGATACCTTTACAACTATCCTTATCGTACACATCCATACCTAAAAACAATTTACAATAACGCTTTATGAATATAATATTAGAAATAAAATGTACACGGAACACTCGTGAGCCGGACGAGGGTGAGATTTGAGTCGAGAGCACGTCACCCACCGAGCTGCTTGCCACCGAATCATTATATAATAAACACAGTAAAACCAGTCGCACGTTAAAATGAATCAACAATTTATTATTACAAGATACAATAGTCATAACAAAAATATATTGTGTCCTCTCCTAGATGTCCCCTACCGCTCGCTTGTATCGACATTGCGTATTGTCTGTTCAGCTCTTTATTCCATATATAAACATTTACGTTTTTTTGGTACATGTGTGTGTCCACATAAATTAAAATATAAGGCGATGTTGTTGTGTCACTTAGCGACCCTTTGCTGCAAATTATTAAATTTGTGATTATAATATTTCTTAACTTATTAGTAATATTAAAATATACAATAAAATTTGTAGATATGAATAGCTATATACATTGAAATAAAATTATAATAATAATATACTTAATCTAATTTTTGAGACTAATATGACTGGTCGAAATTATAAAAATATTAAATATTTTTAAATCTCTTCCTATTAACATTTAATCAATTGTTTTACCTCCTGATGGTTCATTCATATAAGATAACAATGTAGATAAACAGCTTTCTTCGTAGCAAAATGACACAACAGCAACACAAGGCGCGTGACAATGAAGTGAGATCATTAACATTCAATATTAATACTTAACAATACGATGTTAGTTAGCGATGTTGGACGCGCGCATTCGAAATCCATGCTATTTTAGTTGACAACACGAAAGTAATAAAAGTCAAAATAGCATGGCCGGCGCTGAGAGCGTCGCGGCACACGACAGGTGTGTCCAGCGACTTCGCGCGTAAATGTATTCGTCGTATTACTAGATTTCATCTCATAACCATTTTAGTACACCAATTGTAATGTCTCATGTTAAGACTTAATTATTTTTTTTGTGGGTTGTCATTACTTCGACGTACCCAAAAAAAATGTAGAATTTGGCGGCGACTTCGCCGCCCAACATTCACAGATCTAATTCTATTTGATTAATTTATACAAGAAAAAATAATTATATACAAAATATAAAATAGATATTTATCTATACAACATTCGCTGTATGAAGCGAAATATTTTTAAATTGTCTCTTTGTGGTAATTGTTAACAATAAGTACCAAGAAGAATGTTCAAACGCATTTTCCGATCGTTGCATTTTTCAGAAAAGCAAATATACAAAATAATAAGTATAATAATTTTAATTTTAACTTGATAATATAAAAACAATATTTTAAATAAGATATATTTATACCAGTAATCATATAGAGAAATGTTGCTCTTTTTTTGTAAATAAATTTATCATCACGATCTAGGAAAAGTAAATTTAATTTACGTTATCTGTGATGCAGAGCTGTTATTTCAAAAAGTTGTATATTTTCTAAATGATCACTGGCACTCGAAAGGAGTTACAATTTTGTACGAGAGAATATTAAAACATTAAAAAATCAGTAAATAATTAAATGTCTGTGATGATTAAACCATTGTGATAATGTAGATATGATAATACATCGAGTGTGTTTAGGTTTGTTAAAATTTGTTTATTTATACACAAGTGTGGAGACAGAACGCGATATTTATAAATCCGAAACTGTTTAAAATTCGAAATTGGCTGGCGACAAATGATAAGAAAGAAAGAAAATAAACTTTGAATATATAAATTTTTGGCAATTTTGTACTCGGTAATGGTTCGCGGAGGTGTTGCGGAGTGTTGTGTGTATATGTGTGTTCGTATGAATGTGTTGCTCGCGAGTACGCGTAGAAGTGTGTATAGTATGTGTGTGTATGCATGTGTGTATCCGTGTTGTGTCGTGTGTGTGTATGTGCGTACGGCGCGGGCGCGGCGTGGCCGGTCGCTCGCGGGACGGGTCCCCCACTCAGTCACAATCGCCTTAGTACAGTAGAATGTACAATACAACAGAATGTCCTACTTTTGTTTACAACGATGTTAGTCGAACAGCGACAGGGCGCGCGTACGCACCGCGCTCGCGCCGCGCACAGCCCACCTGCAAGCGGCAAATAATACACAATATAAACAGTGTAGTAATCTCTGATTAAAAACTCGGCAGGGAAACCATAACTGCCGCTCCATTACCATCGGTTATGTGCATTCAAAGCATTGTTCTAGTATGCTAATGCATTTACAATTATTGTTCTGTCCAGTAACACAGAAATCAAGTCGTTGAAAATGGGATGAAGTTGTAATTTCATGGGCTGTGGTGAATTATAATTTGGTACAGTTGAACTAGCCCACCTAGATCCGCGTGCAGCGAGGCGAGCGGCGGGAGCGCACGGGCTGCGAGCGCCGCGGCCGCCGCCCGCGCCCCATCCCGCTGTCCCCGCTGTGCCCCGACACCAGCGACTCGCTGTCGCTCTGGTTCGACGTGTACCCAATCACGTCCACCTCATCTGCAACAGAACAATAGCTGTCATTTAACAGGAGAGCTGCAATAAGACCGTAAAGTTGGTAGAATTCTCCATGGGATTACAGTTTCACATTATGGTTTAACAATCGGTTCTCTGGTTATACAATCGCTTACGAGAAATCAACTAAGTACACACATTACACTGACTTTATACGAGTTAATACTATTGAAATGTTCTATAAACTAACATTAAATGTACGTCTTCTCTAAGGGGAAGGCAGAAGAGAGTAATATACTGCCACGTTTCACGAGTCGCATTATATGTCCCACTACGGAATAGGGAGTGAGCCTATTACCAAATATCGGGCACGAAACTTGACTCCGACCAAATACTAGGGATTTCAAGTGAACGTTGTATAAATGCAGACTTGTTCTGAAGTGGAGACCGCGTCTTGGTAATCGTAGCGTGAGACGCCCTCCAGCTATGTGGAGTGACACGCAAAGTGGCTGGCAGCGGTTGGATGCGAAGAGCTGAAGATCGAGCTCAGTGGCGTGCCATTAGAGAGGCCTATGTCC
>DWME01000134.1:0-44077 GCA_018244795.1 Parelbella ahira ahira | reverse complement strand
TAAAACTAATTACATATAAAACCGCTTTTTGAAGCATAATCACTGTTTTGTACTGATGTGTTTTATGATTTAGTTTTACCTAATAATGTTATTGTAGTACAAACTTATTTTATTTATTTTAAGCTTAAAATATGCTTGTATGTGTTGAATTCTTGAAATAAATCGCATTACTGAATCAAAAGCTTTTTTTCTTTCCATTTGCAACCCAAAAATCAGTATAATTTACGACGTTTTGATTTACTAATACCCAAAAGCTACTTACATTTGAGTAATATACTTCCAAAACTAGACCCGGCTCTGAACTCGATCTCTGACAAATGGGCGCCGCCTCAACAAGCTCTGTCGATTCAACCCCGGGCGAGAATTCATTAGCGCCCTTATTAATTTGGAGGCGGTTCATATTTCGTGAGTTCGTGTAGCATTAGAGAACAATAAATTTTTAACACACAATTAATTAAATCTTAATAACTGTTGAATTGGAAACCTGTGGTTAGCGGACCTCTGTCCAGATTTTATTAAATTATGTACCGGCTTATCTTATGTTTTCAAGGATAGCCTAAATCGTTTCATGTCGTTACATGTTCATAGTGAAGCTATTAGTTGACATGACAATTTACAGACATTTTTTATTGAATAAACAACAACATTAACAGTATAACACTCTCAAGTTATCCTCAAGCCATCCATTATAATAATTATGTAAAAGTGTGTTAAAAATAAAATGTACTATGGATAAATTTGGATTTCATTTGATTTTAATTATCACTATAGAGGGTTAATGAACCACACGTACCAATATTTTATTTTTAAAGATATATAAATTTTATTTTCAATTTAACACTTTCACACTATTTCTACATTGATTTATGTAGACATCATGTTTTGCGCGATGTAAACAATCTGCACTAATTTTCGTGAAACTATATCAAGTTGGCGAGATTTTTGCAGAAATGTAGGACACTTGTGCTGAAGTGAATTTCGACATTCCGTAAAGTACGTAGTTTAGCGGTAATCTTTATAAACGTATCTCGAGGCTCTCAAACTGCAACGTTACGCAAGATCCTAATCTCGAAACTGTCAATTTTATTAAGATAGCACACCGGCCGATCGACTCCTCTCATGTTATCTGAAATAAGAGTTACGATAACTCGAAAACGTCGCCAGAATGCTTAGTTCGTAACTCGATTGTTTCCATGTGACCGCGTTCCGCAAGAAACATCTATAGTGAAGGATACTGCCTAATTACGGTTCGTGGGGCATATTCTGTTCAAAAAAGATCGAAAATGGACAGACCGAGCACGAGCCAGCAGTCGATCGAAAAAGTGGAAATGTTCGAGGTTCGGGAACACGTGCCTTACCAAGCCGAACTGACCCGAGCTCCGGAAGCATATGACGAAGAGAGCGGCGGTACGTACAGCAGCTCCTGGACTTCCGCCTGGACAGCCATCTGCCAGCTGGTGAACCTGCTCCATCATATGCAAGTGGCAATTGTAGTGTACTGTTTGTGGCACTTTGCACTGACCTCGATGCCAAATGGAACCGTCAGTAATCTTCAACTGCATATTGTATTTGCGGGAACCGGGGTATGTAACAGTCTCAACTGATATTTTTATATCCGCACAGTATTTATTGCTTTACTTTTAATGTTGCCAACAAATTGACAACTGATTTTAGCCTAACATTTAAATTGTACTCGAAGCAATATTGGTTTGATACATGATTTGGTATTAAATTGCATTTGCAGTTTTACCAAAATAAAACTAAAGCTAAATAAAAAGGCAGCACCTAATCTGAAGTTTATTTTTATGTAATTACGCCGTGGCTTCGATTTATAAATCCAATTTTATGACAGAATGTTATATTTAAATACAATTTTTAATGTATTTTAGTATCAGCTATTCCTGGTGGAAGCAGTGATGACGCTCCATCGACATAACTCGTGGTCCTTCCAGCTGAAGAAGGACAGCAAGCGCGTGGTTCACGGATGTCTTCAACTGATCGGCTCGATATTTGTCATAGCCGGCACCTTCTTAGCGCTGGCTGAAGTGAACATGCAAATCAACACACCACACGGTATCTGCGGTAAGCCCTCCTTTCTTATCTTATCAAATTTGTTCTAACGCGGGTAAAACAACACTTAGCAATACAACAATATTGTTTGCGATTTCTTAGTTACTTAACTAAACGAATTACTAACAAAAGCCCCATTTTTAGATTATGAAATGTTTTGTTTATAAAAAATCAACCTTAATCATTTTACTGTTGAACATTGGCCTTTTCTTAGAATTAGAAGAGAATTAAACTTAAATATATTGAACTTATTTTTTCACTATACCTAAATTTATTAAATTGCAGGAGTCATCGCGTTAGTCTTCACTCTGATAAGTTTCATATCTGGAATCGTGGCGTTGTTCTCGTCTAAGGTTCGATTGATGGTGAGAAGTGGACCTGTGAAAATACTCCATATGTTAGTTGGTCTGTTTGCAATCGCTATGGGCCTTATTACTATGGCAATAGGATTCACGATGGATTATTTCAGTGCTGCGCAAGGAGGCCTTAGCACTGCACTGATAGTTTTCATTGTTAGCATCCTGATATATGTCGTAGTCCAGCCTATTATGGACCTAATATCAACCACACGAAGTGTCATGTGACTACTTAAAGTGGCCAATTCTACGGATGACGAAAGCAATGCTTAGAATGATATATTTTTTAAGTTTATAACAATTTCTTTACACAATTTCCTTTGATTAATGTTAACATTAATCAAAACGTATTTTTTAAATGTTAATTTTAAGTGTGTAACGTGCTTGTTTAGGGTATACATTAAGACAATTATGTACCTACAGTGTGAGTGGTGTGAGAGAAGTAACAAGAACATTTTGTACGGAAATTCTTATGCGTATTTTTTATTATGTGTAACAATTTCTTGTCGGTTGAGCGTAATCGGGTTCTATTTATCTCCAGTCGCTCTATCAACTCAATCTACAAACTTTTTGATATCATCATCGTGATATTTAACTGTGTACTTTTATCGATACGTTTCTAAATTCTATTATTTATTGTTGTATCATCACACTCCATGTCACACCATCGACTGCAAAATCTCTCCATTTTAGCCGACCTAATGTGCTTTTTCAACATTCGTCACTCTAAATACAGGTAACTTAATTTAGTTCTAAATTTCTAAGATCATGCTTTGTGTTTTTTTGTACAAAAATTAATGCATTTGTTTCGTTAAGTAGTAGTTACTTGTATTGTTATTAAACTATAATAATATGAAGTAGAATTAAGAACCTGTACGTGTATGAATGGTTTCTAATAAAGACATATTTTTCATGTTTATTTTTCATTAAAACCTGTGAATTCGGAAATCATATACCTACTCGGGGTAACGTTTATTTTAGTTATAAATACATAAATGTGGCCCTAAGCTTATTAAGATTTGTGTCCGTCTATGAAACGATAAACGGTATGACGATGGTGGTATATAGGTAGGTACTTACATTTTTTGCATTCATTATGACATCTACTTTGTGGATATTTTTGGAACTGTTAGCTGAAATGCGCGATTCACATTATATAAAGAGAAAACAAAAAAATTGTACCTCAGAGGATGAATTTTAGTGCTCTTGATCATACGTGAAAAATATATATTATTACTAATTCATTACATTGATTGATAGCCAGAGACAACGACAACGATACGAATAAAATAACTCAATAAAAAACTTACTTCAAAAAACTACATAATTCAATCAGATTGGTTTTAGTTTTTATTGTTGTTAGCTATTTCTTCTATTTTATCAGTAAAGTGGAAAAACTTTAAGTGATCGACCACTAACTCCACGGTATCGATTAATAAAAAAGCTCAAATAAAAAACCAGCTTTGTTTGTATTGTTACTATACTACCGCCATCTGACGTGAATTAGGGAAAGCTGTGTTTTCTTCATAAATGAACAGATGTCACTATCGCTCATGAACCTGTTAATTTTAGTTTAAGTAATGGAATCTTTTTGAACCTATCTAAGTGTTGCTTAAAATACGAAGATTAAAGTTAGTTGTTTACATCTAATTCACTGTATTGAATTTTTACACCATCTTACTTTTATAATTTAGTCTAACTTTGATGTTTCCGAACGTAACAACTATCAGCAAATTGAAAAATTGACCTAGAGGTCTTATTTACCATGTCATAAAATTCCAAAAAAAAGCAAACAAAATTTTGACCTAAAGGTCTTAGTTACCAGATCATAAAATTCCAAAAAAAAAGTAAATTGAAAACTTACCTGTCATTGCTCTGTCATTGTAACTCCGGTAAAGCCACAAATATAAATCATACAAAGAGTAATTCAAATACTGATATTACTTGCATTTCATAAGTAAATTAATTAATTTCTTCAAAAATGGTAAGTCTCAATCCTTTTTTCACTTAATAATATACAATTTGATGATATTTTCATATCGTAGAAAGTTAGCGACTTCTTGCTTGGTCATTGCAATTTCAATAATAAAATATTATTTTCCTTTAGGCTCGGCGTTATGATACAAGAACTACAATATTTTCGCCGGAAGGTACGATATTTTACTAATAATATTTGCATATCCGATCAACCTTATGTTACTATATTTTTTTTGTATATCGGCAGGTCGTCTGTACCAGGTCGAGTATGCTATGGAAGCTATCAGCCACGCTGGTACATCCCTGGGCATTTTAGCTACAGACGGAATTTTACTCGCAGCCGAGAGAAGGAACACTAATAAACTCCTAGATGAAGTTTTCTTTTCAGAGAAGATTTACAAGTTAAATGATGACATGGTATGCTCGGTCGCCGGTATTACCTCCGACGCTAATGTATTAACCAATGAGCTACGACTCATCGCCCAGAGATATTTGCTACAGTATGGAGAGTCCATTCCATGTGAACAGCTGGTTTCCTGGCTGTGTGATGTCAAACAGGCTTATACACAATATGGAGGTATAAAAAGTTCTTCAATTTTAATTCCACCAATAAATTAAAATGTAATAGAAACAACAATTATAAAAGATAAAATAAGACTATCTTAAATAGGTTAAAACCATTGTTGATTTTTTGTACAATGCAAGCTTAGACATTCATGAAACATTTTAGTGTATTTAACATTGAATTTGAAAAACAATTAAAAAACTTAAGGTTGTATCATTTTCATATCATATGATAAGAACAGTGATCAATTTTTTTTTGTGGTAAATAACTTTATAAGTGTATATTCATTGCATATAGTTTTAGAACATTATTCTTCATTTATATAGGTAAAAGACCATTTGGTGTCTCAATCCTGTACATGGGTTGGGACAAGCATTATGGATATCAGCTGTACCAGTCGGATCCCAGTGGTAACTATGGTGGCTGGAAGGCTACATGCATTGGGAATAACAGTGCTGTAAGTGTAAACACCAGGAATATATATTCTATCATTTGTTTTTAATGTTAAAATGCTTTGTCACAGATCATTATACTGTTTTATGTCTAAGATTTCAATTTCCATGTTTTAATGGATGGTGATGTTCTCTATTTGTGGTGATGCCAAGGAGTATATCATCAGATGTGATTATCAAACGATGTACTTAAACCATATCAGTGTTCCAGCAAAATTAGGATGAATCTGAAGTTTGATAAATCCTGTGTCATTTCCATCCTTGAGCCCAAGCTAAGGGTTTTGATTGATCAATGTCAGCATGCCTTATTGTCAGGATAATGTTACTTTATTATGTGAGCAGACTTTTGTCTTGTCTTTCAATCATTAAATAATAGAAAATAAATAATTATTATTTTAATATAACCACTGCAATGTAATGGTACTATTAAAATGAAGATTACTTAATCATGAACAATAAATTCCTTGATACTTGTGAACTATTGATTTTTTCTCCAGGCTGCAGTTTCAAGTCTGAAACAAGAGTATAAAGAAAATGAGACCACCTTAGCTGAAGCTCAAGCGTTGGCAATCAAGGTTCTAAGCAAGACCCTGGATATGACCAAGTTGACACCTGAAAAAGGTAAATAAATACATTATCTAATATATATTTTTTATTAGAATTCAGTGCAGGGGAATGTAGTTTACCCACATTTCATTAGTTATGCTATGTGCATTTTCCATGGAATAGAGGGTGGATCCTACTGCCAATAGCTGTGATATCATCATACTAAACATTGTGTTATGGAACTACTCAGCCTTTAATATATTAATACAAGTGGCAAATTTTCAAAATTTTAATTTTGGAAAATTGAAATGTACACCTATAAAGAAAGTACAATAGCAGGCTTACAGTAATGTATTTTGTTATAACCATTTATCATTAAGCATTATGTTTACTGATTAATTTTATTCATGTGAAACATCTGTTATGCCAGTTAAGATCATGATTGTTGATACTTTGTAATAATATAAATGATCTTTTAATAATAATTTTAAATCATCTAACCTATTATTTATCCTGTTATGCCCTATTGTTAACCAATTGGAAGGAAGGTGGTGGGGTGAATATTTTCCAGGTGAGAAGATATCTAGTGTGGGTGATAGTTATTTATGTAATTTACTTTGAATTTCAGTGGAGATGGCAACACTAACTCGCAAAGACAACAAAACCATAATAAGGGTGCTAACCAGTGCCGAGGTTGAAAAGTTAATTGCAGATTTCGAGAAGAGTGAGGCAGACGCTGAAGCTGCCAAGAAACAGCCGTCTAAATCATAATTTTTTTATATTGCCTATAAGTATTTTTCTGATTCATTAAATGGTTTACACACTTTTTCCGCTTTTATTATTGTTACTGTATTTTATAACAATTATGTAATTGAATTTATGGAACAGGCCAGCTGAGAACAATGATAATCATAACCCTATTACTAATTTTTCTATCAATTTACATGCTGTCTCTCTGCTCACAGAGAAAAGATTTTTTAATCTGTGCAGTATAAATACAATTTGAGTCCCTACTTTAGCAAATGTAGGTGGTAATGACAAATTTACACAACCAATTCTTTATTTTATTTTTTGATAACTTGTGATCAGTATAAGGTATAAATTTAAATAAAAGTACCAACATCCTCTAGCAACAGAAGCATACCTATGTAATAAAAAATTTAGTCATCCAATAGTGCTGATTTTTATGGAAACCCTTAGTCAAAGGTGAGCTCTCGTACTCCCAATAGAGTGTACTACACTCCCACGCAAGAACAACACCAAACAAATTACTTTCATAAAGCACATGCAAGTATCAAGAACGGCAGGTCTACAAGGATTTGGCATAGATTTGACATTTGGCACTCCATACAATCTGCCTGCCCCATAACGTAAGAGACTTAGCGTGAAGATATGTGTATATGCAAATATGATTGCTCAAATAGTAGACCTCTAGAGCGAATGTACTCAATCAAAAAAATCCACGAGCCAGCCACAATGATTACGCTCCAATATGCGAAATTTTTGCACTTTTGTAACCAAACCTTGTATGGCCAAGCTACATTTTTATATTTTGTTTCGGATCTATAACTAACCATATTAATGAGTCATGTAGGATAATTTTGACTGCTTAGAAAAATATTTCTAAGCTGAAAATAAAATAAATAAATAATGCTAGTCAATTCTGAATATAATTGTCTTACGTTAGAATTCAATTTGGATTCGAAATTTTAGTAGCATGGCTTTTCTCGTGTAATCTGATCGGCTTGAATTTAATCCGTCAATTAATATTTCTAAAATATAGGTCGAGCCGTAGTCTATAGTCTGGAAATGCTGAAACTAACGATGACAATTCGCAATGACAGCTGCCACTTTTTAATATCTATTAGTTTAGTTCGTAAACATAGACAGTTTTATTGATATTTTAGATTTTTGTTGGGAAGCTGTTTAATTATATGTAATTATGGCACATAAAAAAACCATGATATCTACTTCGGTGGTCAAGAAGTCCAGATTAGAGATGAACGTACGTATGCTGCTTAGCAAATGTGAATTAATAGCGAAACAGGAACCGGTAGATGGAAATACAAAATTAAAAAGCTACGTGGAGTCGCTGAGCGATATGCTGACTGAGCTAAAAACTGGGCCGGAGTAAGTTGTACTACGCCATACTAGATTCTTAAATTCGTAGAAAAATAGAATAGAATATTATCTTGAAAAATATATATATTTTTTTATCACAAAATAATTTAAATTACTTTTAAAGCTGTTTTATAATTTCATAATGTTTAAATAATACTACTTTAAATACTGCTTTAAATAGTTAGTGTTTCGCACTGCTATTGATTTAATATATTGTAATTTCTGTTAAAATTATTTAACATATTTCAGCAAACCTGCAAAGGATGTATTGGCCGAATATACAAAAAGAGTAATATTTCTAAAGGGTTTACTGCAAACAGTCACACTTCATACTCCTATGGAAAAGGTCAGCAATACTAAGTTTATAGTTTATGTTTACTGTAACAGTAATATTGATAATTTTACTAACTTAAAATGCTACATAAATAAATAGAACATAACACCAAACAAGATACAAATGTAGAATACAATGAATGTAATACAAACCATGAACTACTATGTCTTATTAGTAAATTGTAAGTACAAAAAATTTATCCAACTTACAGTCAGTTACTAAACTATGTCAGTGAAAGCCTAGTGGTTATGAATTCAGCTTCTCACTCTGGGGGTACTGGGTGCAAATCCATTATGTAAATCTCTTTACAAAAGTGTGTTTTAAGATGAAATATCACTTGCTAACGGTGAAGGAAAACATCGTGAGGAAACCTGCACACTTGAGATATTTCCAAAAGAAAAAAATAGATTTCTAAGGCAATTGAAGTCAGCCAATCCACACTTGGCCTTAACCCTCTCAATATAAGAGGAGACCCATATTCCAACAGTGGAATGACAAATGGGTTGATTATAATTTTTATTATTATTGTTATTATTTACAGTTCTTTAAAAATTTACATATCATAACATCACACCTGTAATCCTCGAAGGAATAGGCAGAAGAGTGTATCACGTGTCCATGTTCCACCAGTTATGTTTACATCCCATGGAATAGATGGTGAGCCTATTGCCTAGAAAGTGACTACTAGGAAAATCTAATAGTACCCGACTCAGGATTTGAACCCAGAATCCCCTGATCGGTAGTCGCGCTTGCAACGAGTCAACCAAAGAAGCAGTTAAAAGTAAATAAGAGATAAGTTATGAACAGTGTTGCTGAGTGGTTAAATAATATTGAATCACATTATGTACTGTTATGGCTGATTCAGTGTTGGAACTCTTAACCTTAAGGTATAAGCTTAGTAGACACTAGGGTAAAATTTATTATCAATCCTGTATTTTCCCGAAACAGTAGGGAGATAAGTGTAGTCTGATATTATTACAATAGAACTAAGTTATATTGTAATAATATCAGACTAAGTGAAGTGGGACAATTTATTTGTACCATACATATCTATTACATTTCAAAGCATAGTATAATCAAATCTATAACCTTAATTAGATAAAGAAATAATATTTTCCAGTTGGAAGCTGTGCAAAAGCTGTCCCATGGTGCAGCAACCATTTCAGCCGATGCATCTGCTCAGGAAATACACCAGAAAACAGTGGTCAAATATGGAGCTGAACTCAGGGCTGAGTTATTTGGTCAAGGTGATTTTATTTGTATTTATTGAACATATTTAAATTATTAGGCTAGTCCTAGTACAGTTAACTTACATTTCAAGGTAGTATCAATATTGTTTTAACCAGATTTATATAATAAAAACATTTAAAAAATGTATTTCACTCCTGTAATCCCTGAAGGGGTAGCCAGAGGAATGTAGTACACTCCCATGTTACACCAGCTACATTTAAATAATGTCAATTATTGATTGAAATATCTATATTATATATTTTGGTGAAAAACTATTTAAAAAATCAATTGTAATATAATTCTTTATGTATGTGGTATGTATGTATGATGAGTTATATCTTGTAGATTGGTCTTTAAAAAGCATTTGTTTTCTATTTTATCATCTTCAAGGTAAATAAAGTATAATTTCATTTGACATAATTAATATGCTTTAAAAAATTAATCACCTGAACGGTGTATCGTTTTTCCAGCAGAAAATGACGAGGCGCTAAGGAAACGCAATATAATCAAGGCACCGAATTTCACTAGCAACAGTACCAGCCAGGACGATATTGATTCCCTGCTAAAATACCACCAGAACATGCAAGAGAAGGTCGCCGAGAACATGGTGATGCTGACAAAGAATTTGAAAGAGCAGTCGCAAATAGCCAGCACGATCATCAAAGCTGATACAGAGGTAATAATTTGTGTCTATAGTCTTGTGTCTACGTCTATAGGGCTCATTTGCACGCCTTTGTGCTGAGCAACATTTGTCAAATCCTTGTATATAATTTCTCGTAACGGCACGAAGTAAGGTGTACTCTATCTAACATAAGCTGCTATATTCTGTGTATTGCATTCATTGCCATAAGTTATGAACTTTAACTGAAATGTAGCTATTACAGAAATTATATCAATTTTATTTTACCCTTTTATCAGAAAACCATGTATAATACACATATTACTTTAACTACTAATAGCGCAATCTATACCTATGTGATGTTTGTTGACCAAATCAAAGAATTCATATTTTTATTTTTTTTAACTTGCTAATAATCCTTTGCCATCTAATAACAAGCACTCATTCCAGCTTTTGCACTGTGAATATTTTATATAATTATAACCAGTGTCTTTACATTTACGTTACATTTATTTTCCACCAGGCACTAAAGAAGGCAGCAGATTTAACAGATCGGAACATGTCATCACTGAAAGTGGAATCAGAGAGGCTTCAAGAACACAGCAAAGGTGCATGGAAATGCTGGCTGTGGTTCATGCTGGCCGTGGTTATGGCCCTATTTATAAGTAAGTTGATAATTCACATTACATCCTTACTACATTGAGTTAGTCTTAAAAAGTTAAAGGTAAGTAAATAACCAAAAGACGTATAGGTCACCTCTTACTAGGTGGCCTGACAACCTGAAGAAGATAAGGATAATAATACTGCTGGATTCGGATGGCCAGGGAATGGAAGGAGGGGCATCAATTAGAGGAGGCTTATGTCCAACAGTGGACATCAAAACGCTAATGATGATGATGATCCTTAATTGTCTGTTCACTTTGTTGCAGATATGGTTCTCTTTATGAAAGTGATGAAAAAGAAGCAGTACTGATCCTGATGCTGCATTAGTGCAAGATTTCTTTAGTACATATTAAGAAATAAAATTTATAAGTAATATATGTTATATGTATTAATTTATGGGTATGTGTAAATATTCAATGGTTTGATCTGTGAAATGAAAGAGAATAAAAGACAAATTTGTTATACGGTAGTTTTATTACGTTCCATTCTACGCATTAACGTGATGTCAGTACATAATGTATTTTATAATATTCTTATACGTTCTCTACGTATATTGATGTGAATTTTTCAAAGGACTGTTTTTGGTCTTTATCTATTAGAACTATCACCTACGTTTGAAATATTTGCGCAATATTTAATTCTGTGAAAACTTCGAAGCCCTTCATAAACTATTCAAACAAGTTTTGCTATTTTTCTACATTTTGATAATAACGTTTTATCTAGAAAGTTTATAGATATAACTAGCAATACTAGAAAAACTTTATTTTTTACGCATTCGGCTAGCAAGTAGGTAACAATTCTAAATTATTTCCATTTGTCAGCGTGGGCAATACTAAAATGATTTTAATCTGTGCGCATTTTTATTGGACCATCTCGTTTTAGAGATTAGCAATTATATATGTATATATAGTATAAATAATATATTGTATAAATATTTGAAGCAGATATTAAATATTTTTAATATATTATGAAACATTCATAAAAGCTGAAACTACTGCTTTATAATTGTTTTATAAATGGCACTATACTAGCCGCTATATCAGAAATGCTTATAGGAATTAGTAGATAAAAAAAAAAAAAAACCATTTAGAAATGCAAATATTCAGTAATAATTTTACTTCGCATAGGTATGTTGCGTTGCGGTTATACTTATATTTTATAATTAGAAACGTAATTTGATAAAATTACGATAGTCTTTAATGAAATATTCAATTTTATAGACTTCATATCAAGTTATTAAATGCATCTACATTAACACAATAGTTATTACAAATAACTAGGTTATAATAACGTGTAATATAGTTTTATAGGACATTCTATCAAAACTACTATATAGTGAAAATTTGAAAGATCCACTAAGTTTTGTTTAACATCTCTACTAATAACGTCTACATAATTATAATATTTTAGTATATGACGTTGGATAAACTATGTATAAATGTATATTCCGAAATGATACAACGGTAAGAGATGAGCGCATTGTAAAATAATTGCATGGCTATAGGAAATTGATAGCTAATTAGGTAATTTATTTTTAAATAATAACAATTTCGAAGCAAATTTATCTCAAATACTTAAATTAAGTTACCATTTTACAACGAAAAAGTATTAATACTCGTTGTAATATTTTAGTAGTAGATATCAGTTGTGTTGTAGAATTTAAGAAATTGCTAGCAAAATATTATATAGTTCTGTGCATTTTGCGAATTATATTCGCATTCGCAATTAATTAGATCACTACGTATGTGAAGCTCCTACTTTTTTTAATCGGTTACAGTTTGATGATGGTCGCCATTTTATTTCTTGTCATAGACATCAGTTAGCTCGAACTTCCAGATCTTGTTTGGTCCTATCTCAGTAACGTACAGATGAGAGCCGTTTCTGGTGATAGCCAATGAATGCGGGTTCGTAAATCCCTGGAAAAATAATTGTTTATTTTACGACAAATTATGAAATATGTTTTATTAAAATTAGGGGTGCAATAAACATAGAGGTATTATAGGTTTAGAGAATAGGGAACACACGGCTGCCTGTAAGCGGCAACGTTTGACGGTTAGAAAGAGAGAAACGATCGCGATACCCTATTTCTATCTCTCTCTATCTCACTACTGACGCATGCGCAGCAAAAGAACAGCTTGCTTTTCAAATAATGTGCTCACGCTAGCGCTACCTGTGCGTGCGCGAGTAGAAAGAGATAGGTAGCCTCATTTGCTTTCTCTTTTTTTTCGATGGACACATTTTAGGCCGGCAACCCTATTCTACATATAATAACTCTATAATAATAAATAGATTTTCAGAATCCGCTAAAGACTTAGACAATTGGAAAATACAAGAGTTACCTATTGATCTGCTATAGCAGATCAAAAGGTAACTCTAAAACGAAGAATATGCTCTTGGTTTTATTACCGTTAACTAAAAGTCACTGGTAAAACTATTAATGTAAATACTACGAACGTCATTGATAATAATTATTATGAAAATAATAACAAAAAACTCTGAGTATTAATTAGGGCGACTGTACGTTAAGAAAGCAAAAAGTTTATTTTCGTACTTGACCATGTGGTCATATGTATGTAGATGCATGTTATCCTAACATGAATACTTACGGTACTTGGCTCCCAAGTGTCCAAAATATTACCAGATACAGCATTAATAGTAAATCCTCTCACAGCAATGTTCTGAGCTGTAGGCCCATTGACAGCATAAATGGTATCACCATGCGATGCTACAGCAAACACTCTGCCCAATGTAGGGTCTTCAATTACAATAGCCGGTTCCAGCATTTTTATATAACTTTTTAAACCTGCCTTTGGGCACACTATCCTCATGTTCTCCCTATCAGCTATGCAAACCATGTCCAAGTGTTCCAATAATGTCACACTGTGAGGAAGATTCAAACTCAAAGTATCTGAGAAAGTGGGTATCGCAATTAGTAAAGTGCCAGCCGCGTTGAACTTCAAAATTTGGTTGTTGCAGTAACCATCAGCGACGAATATTTCTCCAGTGGTTGCTACTGCAACAGAGGTTGGCATGCACAGCAGCACCCGATGCCTGTATGGATATCCAGCGCTGAAAGCTTCTCCAATTGTCAGTATAGGATACTTGTGATTCTGGGGTATATACTAGAAATATAAAAACAAAAGAACTTGTTTGAACGTTTGAGTGACAATAGCAAATGGGAAATGACACTTAAACACATTGGAAAACTCAATAGACTAACCTTAAACACTTGATGTTTCGCAACATCTGTCACCCAAACATTATCGTGGTGGTCGACAGTTAATCCATGAGGCATATAAAAAGCATATGCTCCCCAGCTATGTAACACGGAACCAGTATAGGGATCGAGCACTAAAATCGTATCCTCGATAATTGGTCCCTTGTCCAAATTTTGGTAGACGTTCGATTCATTGAAGGTACTGAAACATCACTATATTAGTACAAATGCTTTTATATCGAAAACAAAGTAATTAATAGTTGCGTTATTAAATAAAACGCACCTTTCATCCCAAACCCTTTCTGCTCTGTGGAAAATGACTGGTTGACCCAAAGAGTTAATAGATACAGCTGTGATTTGTCCTACATTTAGTGACTGTTGAGGCCATTCTTTTATCTCTTGTGGTCTTAAAACAATCTCATCTTTGGGCTGCAAAGAAACGGAAATTTTTGAATCGCTACAAAATAATTCGCTAAGAAAAATGTCTTCGGAAAATAAACTCACCGTATGGATATCGAGATTTTTCAAAAGGTTATCCTCGTTCCCGTAGCTGTAGTAATCAAGGTTTTCTCTCACGGCCTCTGGTTCGCAAAACACGCCAGAAGTGTAGATAAAGAGCATAATTATCAAGTCCAGCATGTTTGAAAAATTATTATGACTCGTCTCCTGTTGGAATACGCTCGTTTTGTACAGAGACTTTATTGATTGTTGGTTGTATCAAGGGGTCGCTTCAACCACGCATGCGCTATTTTGACTCTATATACTATACAAATGTTCTGCGTGCTTATCAATTATTTGCCAAGATATCAAGGTTATAATCGGAGTTGGTTGGTAAAATAAAAATTCGTTTACGAAACATTGATTTTATTTTCACATAACTTCAACAATCAAACAACAAAATTGGTCAAGGAAAAAATCAATATCTCCGACCATAGTCGTGATTTCGAATGAAGCAAGGTGGTATCTTAAACTACATACGAAAATAGAAGGCGAAATTTCATTTCATTCCTAAAGAGTCAGTCTCAAATTAGAGTCGTTGTTAGAATTTAGCACGTTCTCGTAGTTTAATCGGCCCTCTTGTATTTTTGTAAGGTTCGAAAAGGTTGTCTCATATTTAATAGTGCACGCCTCCATTATTAGCACATATTAACGAAACCAGGAAAAAGGGTTATTGGGATCTTAAAAGTTTAATTTGTAAATGAACAACTGCATTATTGACCTCGCCACTGCGAATTGGGTTGGTCCCAAATATAGCCGGTCTCGGTCATGGAACACACTGCGTTGTAATATTTGCCAGGACTTCGGCAATATGACCACGAAGGGCATTTGCATCTAAAAAGCATTTGAAATTCCTCTTTGCAAACTTCATTCCACCAACAAGTTCTCTGAAATTAAATATATCTGTTATATATTGTATACTTGAAACGGTTAACACAAAGAGTTCTTTTTTTATTCTACAGAACAATAACCTAGAATATTCTATACGTAATTAAATTTACTAACCTCGGTGATATAACCTTTCACGGATTGATCTGAATAACTTCTTTTCGTAATTGTTGCAGTTTCCAACATCGCGTTTAACATAAATATACATACGATCATGACATATTGGGCCTGAAACGATACACCTTTTAATAGAAAACACGTCCTCCATTGTTCACATTAATTTCAAATTCCTTTTTTGTAAGTATCTACATTTTTCTTACCTTACACATAGCAGAGCTTTCTAAATATAATAAATACAACCCCACAGTCCTAACCTTATCATTTCACACCTCCCTCTTTTCCCGGAGCTTTTAAGCTTAGTAGTCTGTTTAGAGGATGAAAACTGATGTAGCATATATCGTGATAAAATATGCCTAGTTATGTACTATTTGCAAAAAAACTAATGATTATTTTCATTCGTAATGTTCAATTTATGGAGTGGTATAAATTAACTGAATATTTTTTTTTGCTACATTTATTATTACTAATGGCAAAGTGAAAACGTGGTTTGGTGAGCATATCTGCCATCTAGCGGTACCCTACAAAGCGGCGTTGTAAAGAACAGGAAGTGGCTATATTTCCAGTTTGCTACATATTGCTAAGGTAACTAGTTCACCACAGATGGCGTCTTGCTACATACAGTTGTATTGTCATACATATAATATTATTAAACACGATGGCAATGGTGTAATCAATTGTAACAGATAAAAAGGGTATTAAACTACAAATAACGTACATAATATAATATTATACTTAAGTAATATTGAATTTTTCAAGATCTAAAATATGCTTATCTTTCCTCGATGATAATATCCCGAACACAAAAAATAAATCTTTATAAAATAATAACTTTATTGTATATAATCCTTATAAACAACTTTGCAAAACAATAGCTAAATCGTAATAGGACTTTACTTAGTTTAAAAATGCAACAATTTAATCGGTTTAGTGAACTTGAGTAAGTACCTATTCATCTTTTTATGTTAATCGATGAAAAAAGATAAACTACTTGTAAACAACAATGTAGTCTGAATCGCGTAAACCGATCGTTAACAATACAAACAAAGGTAAAACACAAGTTTAATAAATAATATTTTAAATATAAATAAAATTTATAGTCCACATTCATAAAGTTCACAGTTCACAATTGCGAAATAGTTTGACATTTACACAATAGTAAAATAAATTAATATAACCTAAGAACAAAATGTACAAAAGACTGTGAAGTGTACACTTATCGATTCTAATGCAGAGCTTCGAATCGACTAGTATTTGACTTTTCAACTAAGCTTTAGGTATTCAATGGCACTTAAACATTAATAGTTGGGTTCAACAAAATTCTCCTTCATTTTCATAGCTTGCTACTTGCAAGTATTGAAAATGATGGAAATATTAAACTCACACTAATTACACTTCTGTAGAGACTAAAGTTTCGTTCGACTTTGGTTGGGAACTACCACTACATTTTGGATCTTTTTCTAGTTCACACAAATTTTCATTATGTGAATTCGCCTCCTACATTGCTTGCGGTTCTATTTCATTTTTGTCTACAATTTCCTGTTGTCTTCTGTGTAATTCTTCTGCTTCTTTTCTGTAATAATAAAATCGCAAGTTAGCTTTTATGTGAATAGGAACTCTACCTAGTAGTGCTATAGCACTTTATTCTTTACAGGAATGCATGGTCTGTACATCGATTGTACTCACGTGTATTTGTTTGGAGATGGTAGGAAAATGCTCTTGGGACAAAGTCTGTAATAGGGCCAGCACTCTCCACTAGATTCGCCAGCGCGTTGAGCCTCCACGTACTCTTGCAATAGGTCTGCGTATGGCGATTTGCTCGGGCTGTCAAAGTACACAATTTCAAATAATCGAGCCCAGAAACATAAAAGAGAACGCCTTTAAGCCAATATAATATTATATCTTGTGTAGTTTATAACTCCTCATTTGAAATTCGAAGAAGAGCAAAGTAAACCGTTATGGTTTTCCTGTTTTTGCATTAGCATTAGAGTAAACGGTTATTTTATCATTTAGTTCTCGCAGAAGCTATTTACTACTTTCACCGCTAAACCATGTGAAATGTACACGTGATCGGATAATCCCAGACTGTAGGTACTCACCTAAAAAATAGCTTCATCACTTCGCCAAGAAAGCCAAAGTTTGTGAGAGGATGTGCGTGAATTTCGCAAATAGCTCTCAACAGGCACTCTCTGCCTTCTAATCCAAAGTTAGCCAACAGATCTTCTGCAATACCATATAAGAGAGCCCTGAAAAAAACGCATTATTGAGGAAAATAAATACTAAATTTCCAATCATTTGGACACATTATTATCATTAAAAGAAAAACTCTAATAAAGGATTGTCAAAATCATATTCTTCTGTAACAATAAAAAAAATATCTTATAACTATTCAAAATTCTTTTCACGATATATGTATATTATATTCAGCTTTTAATGACACACGACTTGCCTAACAATTACTTCTATTTCGCAACATTAGTCCACTTCACTCTTTAAATGTATGTATATTATATAACAATTAAGGGTTTCGGAAGCGTGTTAAGAATTGAAAACATCTTATGTCCAAAGGTGGGCCGTGAGCCGAATGGCCGATGCGTTTATTGCCAAAAGGTGAAAGTTACGCTTGATTTTAGTATCGTATTTACGTTACAAGTAAATATGTGTCAAGTTATTGTGCGGTCCCGGCTCGTTATGGACGATCCTTTTCGATTCCAATTGAAATTTTTTTTGCTCCACACTTTTATTAGCACGTAGGAAGTTATTTACGATATGATTACATACAGCCTGTACCGGTTTTTTCACTTTTAATGCCGCGAACGTCTTGCGTATAAATTATCACTTTAGGCAACACAAAAATAAATAATGAAATTTGACATACATATAATATATGGATTACCGGTTTGAGCGTTTATGTTGTAAAACTTCGCTCGTACACAACTCATGTCATTGAATTCGTTAATGGGTAAGATTGAGGAATCTGATTGATTTATTAATTGAATATTTTAGTACATTTTATTATCTCTTATTATATTACAAACATGGATACAATATATTTTTTTATTTAATATGCTATCATGCCACGTCGCGTACGTGGTAGGCAGACAGCACCGAGCGCCAAATGTCTCCGCCCTTACTAATCAAATGTGTTTCTTCTACTTTTATCACTCTTTCATGCACATACCTAAATAAAATTTGATTCGGTTATTTTTATTTACTAACCTTTCACCTCCGTGAAATCTATCAAGGATTACTTTTTCCACCTCTTCCGGTATGCTCTCTCGGGTGGACCGCTTTCCTCTTCTATGATCTAAGTATTGGCCAATATATTCTGCCATTACAGACGCCGCTGCGTTTCCCATCGAACGAGCAAATATAGGTGGCAGATCGCCATAAGGATTCTCGTTGTCAGTCAATCCAAGTTTATCGAAATCAACTGGAATTCATTTTAAACAACAATTTAGTACAGCGATTTGATTAAGTAGTTTAAGGTATTCATCTTCGTGATCATTGTTCTATTTATTGATAAAAAGTTTTAATTTCTATTGTTCTAGAAAGAACTCGATGAGTTACATATGGAATTCTACTTTTTAATAAGGTTTGATTAAAAAAAACATAACTATCGACAAAGCACAAATTTATTGCCAAAATACGTAATTACGACTACTTACTTAAAGGAAACTAATTTATTTAAAAATTCTGAATACATTGAAACTGCAGGTTTGGTATCAAAAATAATGTCGATATTAAGCCATCAATGGATAATGTACGATAATGTTGATAGATATGATCACGAAACAGAATACCTTCACATTAATCTGTCAGCTATTCATAACTAAACCTGGCACTAATATTTACATTATTACAGTCATGTTATCTAATGGTAATATAATTGCTTTGAGAAGATGGTCCCGTTATTATAATTTATTACTTCATAGTATGAAGGTCGCTTCGATTGTATACTACAGTGTACTGTTAGAGCTTCTCATATCTAATAAATTTGCAAAGGTTTATTTTTAATATTTTCATTTATAACAGAAGAAAAATACCAAATGAAAAGTTCTAATTAACTACAAATTGTGTTTTCACTACTCTATATACTGGAACTTCTAAACTTAAATGGCAAAATATTACTATGACATTGACTACATCTATACTAACATATTCTAACTGATGTACTAAAACTAAAAAAAAATGTTTTTACTATAGTTATGTTACTAAACATCTACTTACTAAAACATGTTAATATGTTAATATCTATTCAACGCTATTTTTCTACTGATTTCATTGAACCTGATAATACTGACTTTTAAATTCCACTTCGTACGTCAGTTTACCTGTAACGTTGTGGACGTTTAAATTTTTTGAACGTATTGTAATCACATATTATATTTGTATAAAAATCTTCACGCGAAATGTTTGACGCTCAATACCGACAGAGTTTACTTTGATTAATATGCATTTCATTATTTATAACCATAAAATAAAATCCTTTTAATGACGTAAACTTTTTTAAACTTTATGCTTACACTAAATATAATTAAGCAGGTGTCAATTTCGGACTTTTTAAAGTCTGAAAATATAGTAACTCAAATTAAATCATTTGAAGATCCGCTTGCTTATACTGAAAATGAACCTAGATACTTACTCGTAAAAGGAAAGCTGACCGTCATATTAGAAAGAAACCCCTTAGGTGGATGCCTGACAAATGGCATCGATAATGACGGCGTGATAGTCATTGTTGTCCCTGGAGGTAATGCTAAACGACCATCATTTGTTATCCACAATATCCTTTTCTGTCTCGAATGAGGAATATTCTCTTTCGCCACCTTGTCTTCACTCTTCGGTGACGCCATCGGCAGAAACGCGACTAGAGCTATGCTTAGTAAAACACGTGGCATTGCAGACTCCATCGCCAACCTAATTAAAAAGAAATTTTGGTAAGTCTATTTAATTACAATATTACTTGCTCTTTTCAAAGTAAAGTGGAAAGTCTCAGAAAATATTTTCAGAAAGTATCTTATTATATTTGTTTGAAATATAATCTATTGTGTTTAATAAGTAAAACATTACTGTTATCTTTGTCAAATGATTTAAAAAGTAACACGTGACAACACTGATTAATCTTTAGAAAAGGCTGCCCTGTCAGTTCATTAATATTGTAAATTATTTTTTACAAGGGTTTTTGAGCAATATTTTTTTAAATAACAATGAATTTAGAGCGTTGTAAACATATTCGTATACGTGATGGAGATGGATATGAAATGAATATGCGGACACTTGTAAAGTCAATTGAATTACAATATAAAAAGGATTTCACTTCTTTACCGAATTGGAAAGAACTATTAAAAAACATTGGTGATAAAAAACTAGATTATGAAAATAAAATCAAAAACGCATCACTTCGAAAATCCCACATAATTGAAAAATTACTTGTACAAAATTTTAGGCAATCGCCGTTCATTTTGACAGATAATTTTACAAGAACTGCTTGTTTATGGAAAAAAATAGAATTGAAAAACAGAAAGAAAAAACTCACTAAACCTGAGATTCATATACCTATTAGTGACGAAACCAATGAACCATCGGATTTAATAAGCGATATGAAACTCACAGCTCATCCTAATTCAGAAATATTCAAATCTGATGATTTTGTAGAACCGATTTTGCAAGAAACACCTTTGGAACCTACGGTCGTATCAAGTGGAATAGATTTGCCTTTAGTTATATGCATGAATCCTCATAAGTTAATATCTCCTATAGGATCCAATTTTAGCGGATTTAATGAACAACTGAGGGAATCTCATAAAGTTCATTCAGTACAAGAAAATCTAGATATAGATTGTAGTATAAATTTGGATCAAACCAATAGCATTTTATGTAAGCCTTCTTCGATTGTAATTGATAATACCGTTTTGAAAAAGCAAGAAGTTAAGTTTTATTTAACAAACGTTAGCCAAGAATTATTATATATAAGATTCAAAAAAATATCTGATATGTCTCCATTCAAAAAGGCCGGTATTTATCCGAAAATCCCTGTAAAACTATGTCCTGGCTTGACTGTGGCATACAAGTTTATATTTAAATTAGTACCAAATTTAGATATTATAAAGTTAAATTTATATTTTCGAATCGGATTTAATGTGCTATCCTGTACTCCTGGTAAAATTTTAAACATTCCTATGACATTAAAACCTTCAAAGTTAGAAGGAATGATATCTGTTACGGAAATTATAAATATAAGTCCGGTTTATTCTTGGCAAATAAACGTTAATTTTCAGTATCCAAAAGGAAAATTGAATATTGCGGTCATCGATGACCACTCATATTATCTGCACATTAAGAAACGGGTGCTTGATCTCCCAGATGAGCTAGAACATGATCGCGAAGTATCCATTGACGCTACTAGATTGAAAACAAATAGTATGCTAGAAAAAGACGAAGATGACGATCTTGGAGAGCACAACATGCTATTTACTAAATCAAAAAAAGAGGAGTTGTTAGATACAGTAGAATCTCAAACTACTACTGGTATAGTTTCTTTAGTGGTAGATGATATTGTAAAGCTTGCATTGGATATGTTCGTTTTCGAGCAAACATTTTTGTATTTGTTGCCATTTTCGAAATCTACAATTTCAGTATTTTTTTGTAAGCCTGAACATGAAGGCTATCACCAATGCTACTACGATTTATATTTCTTTGATACGCAAACGGAAAACTTGGTTGCAACGAAAACTATCAAAGTTTTTGCTGAAATTTTACCACATCCTGTGCAGATATATCCTAATATTTTGGATATGTGTGAATCGTCTGTAAGATTTGGAGTTCTTGAAAATCGTTTTGTGGTCACTAATAGTCACAAATTTTATCCGGTGACTTTAAAAATTAATGTAACGAAAAAGATGAGGCAACTTTTTCAAATTTCTCCAATGGAAATGACCGTACCTTATAGTTCTAGTGCATGCATTTATGTGAGGGTATGTACTAGAAACAAATATTACGAGCACAAAAACGACTATTTAGCACATTTTACCATCAAGATAACGATATGGGGACACAAATCAATCTACGATAACGTTCCTCCAGTTTTTGTCGAAATTATTATTCCCTGTGCGTCACAATTTAAGAAGATCTATGGCTATGGTTAAGGAAATATGACATAATATGTATATCGATGTGAAATTTTCAGAATGAAGGTGGTAATAAAGTGAACATATGTTTTATTATACCTACCTAAGTATGTATTGCAATTTATGGGTTTTGTTTTTTTACATTTCATCATTGCTTATAAATCAAGCTATCGCATTGATTGTTATTTTGAAGTACCCTAATTACTTGTTATATAAATCATCCACAGTCAAAACGAAGTAGGTACAATATCATCTTTATTTCTATTTTAATTTCATTTTATGCTTTTTCGCGAATGATTGTTCTATACGGAAATCATGGCAAACTATGGGTAAGGAAAACAGTATCCAACAATGAAATAATAATATGGATCACGGTGATAAACGCGATGATGGGAGTTCACCAATTTGAAGAGGCACGAATGCACGTGGGCCGTGCAATAATATGACAAGTTAAAAGCTATCATTCGCTTTCATAGAATAATAAAAATCGTGCACAGCAAACTCTCCCGAGGAATGCCGTCTGGCGGAGGACGCAAGGATTAAACCTGTTGACTTGACCGACTTGTATGTATTACAGGTCAAGTGAGTTGATTGCGTACCCGCATAATACACCAGTTCAGAGCTGCAGGTCGCGAGAGAACCGGTCGGACACGACAATCGATTATACATCAACATGAACATCGATAACACTGATTGTGTTCGCGCGCGGATGTTACGATCACATCATTCTCGTGGGTCTATAATGTAATAACTGATAAATCTTGTTGGTAGCACGATAGCATAATAACCGTGTTCAGTTACCTAGCAAGTTTATAGAGGAGTTGAATAAAGTTACTTATATTCACATTGGCATAGATATTTTGATTCGAACGTTAGATGCAAAGTTTACGAGATAATGGATATGACTACTACGGTTATTGTTTCTAGTAGAAAAATTTTTAGTACCTTTGAATTATGATTGGTATGGCTATTTTATATCACTTAAATTATTTTTGCATAGCATATTATTTAATCTTCGCGAGTTAAAATGATTCATAACGAATTCTATTATGATATTTGACCTACATTTAGATAGCAAGACCTAAAACTCATCATCTATGGAATTAAATAACGTTAACGTGTTAACATTTGCATGTTTACAGTAACCAGAGGTCATGTAAGGACGTTTCAATACTCAATAAAGAACTCCACACGGTCACTATTTCAATGATAATGTACCTTCAACGTTTGTCTTAAATATGTAAGTTTTGCTAACAACCGTTACACGTGTGTTGCATTGTTTTTGAAGACAATTGTTCAAACAGTTACAAATACCATATTCGTGTATTTTAAGCATAAATTACTGATATTTATTTATGCACTAAGCCAAGTGGTAAGAAGCTAAATAATTTGACATCGCGATTATCATACCTATTCTTCGAGGCAACTGTCTGCTTTTGTTCTGTTGTATAATATTTTAGTTTTAATGGTTTTAACAAGTTTGGGTGTTAAAAAAAATTCTGCAACCTATCTTTTATAAAATAAATTGGATTTAAAGTAGTGTACACTAAATCTCAGTCAATAATAACATGAAGTACGCATATATGTAGATACTACAGGCAGTACCTACCTAGTTTCGGAATATTTTTTGCATAACTGTGAAATATTCACATACAAACGCTACCTATCTATTTTACGCCTATACATTTTATGCCGATTATACATCCATATACATCCATTTAATTTCATCGTACTCGAAAAAGAGCGTCAAAGTTTGATAAGTTATACCTAATTGTGCCTACTTAATTCGTTCTAGATTTTGAAGAAACAGTGACATCTTTCAATTGTTTCAAAGCAAACGTCTCTTAGCAACTGAACTACCGACCAATAAATTTTCTAATCGATTCCCTTTTACGCCGATGTCGTAAACCTACTTGGAATTCACAATGCGCGTATAAGAATCAATTTGTGTATACTTATATAGCGATGTCACTTGAGAATCGATAAAGAATCGATTTATTTTGGAGTGTAATCACGAAATCGCTTAGTATGCATTCCGGACGTTGCTTTCACGCTGCAAAAACATGCGCACATTATTTAAAAAAATCTTAGGAGTAGCGTATTGGTGCAGTGTTCACTGTACAAGACCACCTGGTCTTTAATGACTTCGTGATAAACCTTGGAAACATACTTAATAAATAGTAAAATCTATAAAGAATATTCAAGTAGAGTCTTTCATACATATATTATTACATTTACGTAGTAATAAAAGCAGTAATTAATTTCCCGCCATTAGTTATGGTAGGAATCGTCTAGTAGATGTTAGGCGTAGAATCGCAAGAATTAATCTAGGTTTTATCATTTTTAGAGCTTCGAAAAATAAGGGTTCTAGGGCACTTAGAAATGGACTATCGTAATAAATTAAAGATCTTATCAAAGTTTAATAAAATTGGATCAATTTATAAATGTATGCATATTTATTATAATCTTGAATGACGCCTGTAGTGTTTAATATCTCTTAGAATACTTATAGATGCATTAATTGTACAGATAATGAAAAAGAATGATAAAAAATTTTGTGGTGTTGTCTACACCGGCATTGTAATACTACGTTTTTTTTCTAGAAATTAAAACAATTTCATAGACAAAATAATGTTTATATTTTATTTATATCCAAATTTTTTTTATAGTTTTACTTTAGCGAGAATATATAGCAAGACTTTTTAATAATACATTCAGTCCGTATTCTCGAGAGTGTGGCCTGCTTACGATATTTATATTTGTATCGATAAGAATCTTTATTTTGGCAAAGTTCACGTTGAAAGTGACACTGCGCGTGGTTCGATGAATGTTAATCATTAAAGGAACATGTATCCGCTACATTAAATCAAATTTAAACATGTTCTATAAACCCGGAATTGGCAACGCCATTCGAAAGAAAACATTTTTTTTATTTTGAACATGGGATTATAATACATTTTGTACATAAATGATGTGTCACAATGAGAAATCGCGTAAATGATTACGGTAAAACTGGGTTGATGGTAATTTTTTTCATAGGCACATAGGAATACAATATATACGTATTAAGTTTTTCAAATAAATATTTTTAAAATACAAAAGTACATCCAACTTACTTGAATAAGTAATATGTGAAAAGAAATCCTGCAAAGACAAAAAATTACTCTCAAAAAAAGAATAAGAGGGTATAGGTACGTACAATGGTAAGGTGAGCGAATTAACGATCGGTTCATTTGAAGATTATTTCAATTGTTGAATACGAGTAGGTATTCCGCCGATATACGAATGATACATTGTCCAGCGCAATGAATAAATGAAGCGGCAAGCTTCCGTCATACACAATTGTTAACATAATGTACGCGAACGCTACTGCACGTCATTTAACACGATCTATTAATTTTGAATAGTACTTTAATAACGATTCTTCAGTGGGTACATAAACGTAACATCACGCCTGTAATCCTTGAAGAGGTAGGCAGAGGAGTGTAGTACACTTCCACGTTTCACCAGTTACGTTTTAAGTCCCATGGAATAGGTAGTGAGTCTATTGCCATACACCGGGCAGGTCCAGGCGAGACACTACTACTAGAAATTTTTACTAGAAAGCCCAATTTAGAAAATCCAATAGTAATTTCAGTACGTACATGACTTTTTATAATATATTGTTACAAATTTAAAAAATATTTTGTTACAATTTTGACATTAATTGTGAATAACGCAAATGTCAATGTAGTAATATGTTGTGATTTGAAAACTGCCTATTTTATGAGAAGATTTAGTATAATATACATGAAACGCCCGAATCACTTACAATGAAATGGGGACACAGATCGGTGGGGCGAATGGTAAAATGGGATGTAGTAACACTTAGGTTTATACCGCTCTAATACGTGGTATATTACTGGACTGAGCATTAGGCAGTCTCATAACCAAGGTGCGCTGGGGAATAATGGCCAATGCGATGGTGCGTTGACAGGCGCTCTCATTTGACAGTAAAACGGCATCGCCTAAGAGAACAGGTCGGTGGCTTTAGAGGCGCCTGCATACATAATTTCTAGCGCGCATTCTAATTGTCTATGTTGCATGTTTAGCTTATCTGTGTACGGGGTCGAACATGCGTGTTAAAACTGTTTACTTTTTTAACGTTTATGTTTAATTGTTCATTCTTGTTTGGACGTTTATTAACAACCACTTAGTGTAGGCTGGAGTGACAATGCCTGACATTGACAGTGACTGTCCAGGCTATTTGACGATGTAGACAAAAGATAAAAACATCACCATTTGAAAAAATTGCTTCGAACCTTTCGTTTTTTTTTTTTAATATCTGTCAATTTTCATAACAGTTTTTAAATTGCTAACTAATAAAAATAAGTATGTTCGAATATTGGTTACATATATTAAATACAATTTATTGAAACGTAAAGTTGTAATATTAATACAATAAAAATATTCAAGTTCTTATATTTTCGTACGAAGTACGGGTGTAGATCCAATTACCGATCGATTAAATATATTTTACAAAAATCAACCAGTTAGTCATCAAACGTATTCACATTTTCTTTCGTTTGCAATATTATCTAATATTTCAATACAATGAAGACATGTAACCTGCGTATTTATCAATTTTTCTTTAAATCCATAAAAGGGATTAAATGTAGTAGATAAGACAAAACGAAACATTCTTAACGGCTGCGCAATTGAAAACAGTATCAGAACAGTACCTATATTTCTAAATGGTTTCACGTTATTCTACAGTTATAGTGGCACACGTTCGTTTTTCAAAAGAACAGAACTTCTTATGACCTGTAGAAAATGTAGATTGCCAGTACCTAAGCGTCGCTAAATTATTATGGACTGACAAAGTGGTCAGCATCGTTACTTGATTATATTATTGTTTCAAATTATCGTTTCGACTATTCCCTTTCCTACGTTCAATAATAAAACGAACTCTTTCTAACATACTGATATCGCTTCAACCTCTTCATCATTACTATAGTTAAGCGAAAAATTACCAAATTTGCCGGAAGTATTAGTAATTTTATATTATCATTTAAATAACAATTGATTACAAAGTATATTGCACTATCAATAAGGTTTATAACTGTATAAGATACCAAATCTATAGTTATCTTTGATTTACGATATGCAATTGAAATGCATTTAAATTTATTACACCAATTTCAAATAAGAACATATGTTACTGACGTGATAATGACCTAGTGAAAAGTTAGAAACATAATATTTCCATCTGACGACAGTGGAAATAGGCTACACAGTATTAAAACAAAGCCACAAGTACAGTTCAAGGTAATATAGATCCGAATGTATTGTGATGGAACGAGGCGGTGGACAAATCACCGCATTTCATCTGCTAAATGTGTTATTGTTTTAACTTGTGGCCGTTTTACACCGCGGTATACAATTAGGGTTGGCAGATTTGACATTTTTAATAATTAATTTACATATTTTAGAAATACCCTATTTGACGGTCGGTTATACAACATAACTGGTGAAACATGGGGGTGTACTACATTTCTCTTTCTAGCCCTTCTGGCAGAATCTGGGTGTGATGTTACGTTGTTTTATTTTAGAGACCTACACTAATATATAAAACGGTTTGAATAGAATATAGCATGCTTTATTAGAATTCAAAATTTAATTTTAATTTCTATGTGAAACACGTCTATTTATCAATTAGCAAAACATTACATTCTCCGAAGGAGCTCAAAATAACTTATACTTGGTTATCAGTTGATATACAATCAGCATAAGAAAAATATAACACTTATTATGAATTACATAATCTGGTTCAAATAACTTTATCACGTTTAAATTGTTCTAGGTGTGATATAAAAACTACATAATTAATGTCCTAATCAAACGCCAAATCTGAATAAAATTTTCTTAGCTTCGACAATCTTATTCTCGATATAACTAAAACTGTTCTAATTATTCTTTTCACAATTAAAGACTTTATTGACTGTTCAATGCATTTACGTGGCTGCATACCCTCTGAACAAAACAGTTTCATACACTGCTGTCTTCATTGACGTATTTCAAGAAAGTTTGAAACGATAAGACATTTAGAAAGCAACACTTTCATTTATGTTTCAATGTAAAAAAAATAGTTACATATCACCCTTATCTGCTCATATCTTAAATTTAAAAAACAGATGAAGAAGATATGATAAAATATGATTATATAAACTGATTATGTGGAAAAAGTACGGCAGGTATGCAAGGATAGGGATATTTGGCACTCCGTGCTCCCTGCCTACCCCATAAGAGACTTGGCGTGAAGATATGTATGTATAAAAACAGATGAAATGGACATATATTCTAAAGAGTACATTATCTAAATTTAGGGCTCTCAAAAAATTAATGACATTTACGTGGGGGATGTTTCCGATTTGCCAGAACTGATAACCCTACTTGATAAGCGTCATGGACCTACAATCTTATTACCGTAGTTGTGGTCTGGCCACATGTGTACCTGTTTTGAAACATCGCATGTATGTTGATATAAAATTTAAATAATTTCTGCATTTACATGACCATAGACATATCCTTTTAGTGTCTTGTTTTTGCTTGCAAATTTTTATATCGCTGTCTTTTATATGTACGATATATGCTAGTGTTACACTTGTATATTCTCACAAAATGAGCATTGATAAAAAAAAGTAATTATATACTACATTACTATAACGTTTATGAAGTATCTATATATTTCTGAATAATTAAAAAAAATGCATTATAATTTTATTTTATTTTAATTTTTTTTTTTGCATTAAATTGCTCATGATTCTAACGTCGTTACGTAGATAACAATGTTATCTTGGTTCACCCCAACACACAGGTGTCTGATCCTAAATCTGGCCGAAACAATGCTATGCTAACTAGACGACTGATGAACTAAATACATGTACGAATATGTATGTAATTATTCACTATAGATATATAAGTAACGTAAAACGTAACTTCATTTACATAATCCCCGAAGAAGTAGACAGAAGAGTGTAATACACTCCCCGTTTCACTACGATAGAATTGGTGATGAGTCTATTGCCATTCACCGGGCACAAATCCAGACTATTACTACAAAACCTAAGTCAGAAATGATAGCGGCCATCGCATGCAAAATGGAACAATACCGATTAATTATCCCTGATCGTCGTTGTCACGTTTATCAAAATATTATTTTTAAGTTATTGACTGCCTCGTTGGTTGAGCGGTTACAAGCGCGACTGCCGATCGGGAGGTCCTGGGCACAAATACCGGGTCGTTTGATATTGGATTATTCTAATTTAGAATTTTAAGTAAGTAGTGACTGGAGTCTGGACTTAAAACGTAACTGGTGAAACGTGGGAGTGTACTACATTCCTCTGCCTACCTCTTCGGGGATTATAGGCGAGATGTTACGTTTTTATTATTTTATTTAAAGTCAGCGACGCGTGCCAGGATTCAAAGTCCGGAGTAGGAAGCAGGACTCTTCTCTTAGATCTCAAGAAGCAATGTCACAAGATTGTAACTGCTACATTCAGGTTTTACCATCATGCAATTTCTTGGTGAAAAATATTCCATCAGTAAATTTCAGTAAGTCACACATAATATTTGCCAATATTATATGCCTGTTATTAAGCACAGTTCCAGATTAGGTATGATGAGAAAAAGAAGATAGATTGTTGGAAAGGTGCACCTACCTGCCGAGGGAGACGAAACCCACCTATTTTTTCTTAAGCGACAGAATATACCTACTAGCTCATTTAAAAGTCGAAAATATAAGCATATTTGGATTCTAAAATTCTATCTACATTGCAAAACCCTGTAACGATAATACTAGTTCCAGAACAAAGTATATTTATCTACTATTGTTACATAAATTATCGTTCTATTTTATTGTTACCAATAATTAATAATTGCGCACTATGTCAATCGTTTATTAGTACTTTGTGACTACAATGTTAATTATGTATGTCACACATAATCTTTACAGGTAACTGTTTATGGCAGTTAAAATGTATATACTTCGATAAAAGATCTAAAGGATTGTGACATGAGCATTAAAGTTCATCGAGTGTATAATCCATGAAATATCAACATCAAATAAGCTGTGGGAATAACTTCTTAATAGCACACACGCAATTGGGATGCATTCATAATGGTAAGTAAGAACTATCGTCTTAACACTTCGTTCTAATAGGTACCCATGTACAACAGTAAAATGATAAAATGACGCTGATGTCGATTTGATAAAAAAAGATGTAGGTACCTAGCTACTATATTAGGAGAAATGTCTTATTTTTCATAATCGACTCTTCAATCTTTGCACTTTTGGACTCCGTTCTCTTCTTACCACGAAAAGAGGTAAAGTCAGTCTCTCAACGTCTTTAATAGTTAATAGTCCTCTGTTAAGGCGTATAATCTTCAAATTGCGCAAAACATTAAAATTTTCGAACTGCGTGCTAGGATTCGAACCCCAAAACACAAAAGTGTAAGAGTGAAATTTAAACCACCAGTAGATATGTCAATTTGCCATAAAAAAATATCTTATATAATCAAATAAAATAAACCAGTTTTGTCTAAATATTATATAATAACACTACGATGATTGTTTATTTTGAATGCGTCTGTATAATTAGTAAAGCTACTGTATTAATCAACGTGTCGTGATCGGATATTCGGATTACAGTAATCGGTCACACTTTCAACAGTCCAATAGTCTTCAAATAAAACTACAATGTTGCATATGAAGTATTCTAATAAAGGTCTATCTATTCGATATCTATGTAGATTTGACCCTAATGTAAATTAATTTAATATTTAGTCTAGACGTAATATTACTTTGTATATAATATATGCATATAGACTATGCTTGTACATAAGTAGTGCGTATGTGGAACAAAACTACTTCGTCAACTATATGTGTATGTAGTATGTTGTTACAAAACTAGTTTTGACGCCTCAAGTGTCTCATGTTATTTTTGTGTCACATTTAATTTTCAAAGAACACAGAAACACAATGCACTTTGGCTTTGTCTTTGGATATATATTAGAAAAAAACTCGCTAAAATATTGGTTACGACGATAGAAACTTTAAATTATCCGGAGTTAACGAATAAAGCAATGGCCTTTATTCGTTGTTTGTTATTAAGATGTTAATCAATTATTAAGTTGGTTGCTCTGTTATATGTTAGCTAATTATGAAGTCTTGTTGAATGAATAGAATTTTAACCGAGTAAAAGTTAAAACAGATTTAAACTCACCACTAATTATGACTAACAGGAATTAAATGTTCGTGAACACGATGTGATCCAAGGCGAGTCAACGTTTTGGTCGAAGCAAGTAGCACTATTAATCACTTCAACGTGTTTCATGGGCGCTCATCACAAGAGATATCAAGTGATTACTGTTCCGCGGCGCACGTTCCGTTGTGCCTTTGCCAAAATTTCGCTAACTTTCGGGCACGCGCGCGCATCACAAACACTATTCCATGAAACTGATGTCCCCCTTTACAATAATCCGCGGCGAATTTCCCCTTGCCACCATCAGGTTGCAAGATTTATGTAGCGCGTCCTGCAGTCCTTCGGTCGCGTGTACATGTAATTTGTTCACCGGCAACGATATCGATGACGACTTTGTATTCACACGCCGCCGAAACTCTCTTCGCTAATCGGTATGCGAGACGCGGCCTCCGCTTTCCTCTTTGTAAAACAATAGAGCGTCGACGCACCCCAGGGTGATAGGTGGCTGATCGTCATCGTAGGTGATCTTCATTATCGGAACGTCAGCTGGTAGGCTTTACTAGCTGGGTTCATACTTGTAATGAGTGTTTGTTGTATGATTGCGAGCGCTATCGCGGCGGTACCGGTATGGAATGGAGGCTCGGACGGTGTAATCGTTCGACGTCGCCTCGCCAGTTGGCCACTGGGTTAGCGGTGTTCCTTTTCCTGCTTCACGCTATTAATGGGTAACACACTTACGCCCGTCTCTTCCCGAACATTGAACAAATTAGTGCTAAACAGCACATAAAAAGCATTAAAACCCACATCACAGGATATTCAAAAGGACATTGATTCGTAATGAATAAAATATCACCACTTTATATTGAGATTGCCACCAATATACTAGTCACGGCTTGTGTTCGCGATGCAACTGCATTTTCTTTGGACGAGCGCACTGAAAATATTAAATACCTACCTACATGCCGAATGCAATTACCTCTCGTCTCAATACTCCGAGAGCAATCTTAATCTTCGCTGCTGTTCACGCAATGCGATGAAAGCGAAAACTAAAATAAAACACTAAGATTACGTTACTACATCGGTGCTCGTATCAAAACCATTCACGATGGTGATATTATCGCGAGAATCTGACATTCAAAACACTAAACAATTAGGACGGAATATGTTGTGTCGTGTGAGATATGAATGTTTCATAATCTTTGTGATTCATTCTAACCATAACAATAGCGGTCTGGAAATTATAATTATATCACAATATTGTATTACATTATTATTATTTACCTTTTTTATATCCTGAGATCTTACACTTAAAATATTATGTAGTCGAAATTACCAACATACATACTCGTAGGTGATTTTCATAGAGGCTTCCCAATTATTTCACTAATTATCCCAACATTAATAACATTATGTTTCAATATTCAGCACACAGCATCCGCTGAAATACTCCCAATATTAGTAGATCTGTACGTACCTTCTTATATCTAGATGACGTGAAAGAGATTATATTACCCAGTTGAAGTCAACCGGACCTTACGAAGTTGCTGGATTTTCCTGTTTATTTCTCGCCACCTTTAAATCCATCGCTCGCTCTAAGCGTTTACAGTAACTAATGCCCAATTACTGTCGTTTAGTTGAATACGTTTACATTGTTCATTGCTCATTTATACCTAAAAACTAAATTTCCAATGAGTCACTTATCATTTACGCTTATTTTCTCCCTATCGACGTGTACTTTTACGTAGTTGTTACAGTTATGGATTTTTTTTAGAAAATGTATTCCAATTATAGAAATTACTTAAAAAATATTAAAACATTATTAGGGAGTGTATGTTACAGTATTTCTATTAAATATAATACCCGAAGGGGTAGGCAGAGGGGTGTAATACTCTCCCAGAGATATTCACCAGTTACGTTTACGTCCCATGGAATAGATGGTGCACCGATTGCCATACACCGGGTTCAGAACCAGACTCCGAGTCACTACTAGAAATTATAAATCAGAAAAATCAAATAGTACCCGGGATTTGAACGGGATTTTTTAATTAAATAATGAGATTAAGTTTTTAGTTATATAATTATAACATCACTTTTAAAAATGCATTAGTCATTTCGTTGAAATTTAAATCAATTGATGTTGCCGTCTTCAATTCACCAGCTTTCTTAATTTGAATCTATTTAAATTCTTATTCAAGATGCACATGGAAACTTTAACTGTAAGGGGCCGTTCAAGTATTACGTAAGCAGATTTATTGCAATTATTTACCCCCCCATCCCCCTTGTCAGCAAAAGTAAGCAAAGCTCTTACCCCCTCCCCCCATGCTTACGTAAACATTTGTCAATTAATGTATTGTTTTTTTAATTTTATAATGTTATAATTATAATTTGAAAAATAAGAAAATAGATTTAGGATAGAGATTATATTTTACTGAAACGGTATTCAACATAGAGTAAAGGACAAAAATATTATATCTTACTAACATAACAAACTTATTTTAAATTTTTGGTACATATATTAAATTCAAATTAACAGTCTTCAGTCCATGAAACCCGAATCCATGATTCTAAGTTTTCGATGACATTGGATTGCTTCGATTGCTGCTCAGTGTTGTGAGTCTGCTCGCTTTCATCCGATTTTGGAATGTCTACGTCATTCTCATCGAGCCATTCAACATCATGGTGCTCTAAATTTTGAATAATGCACATCAGTTCATTAGCACGACGAGCAGCGACTCTTACAGGTCTAACTTTCCTATCAGTGTGCGTGTTTACTTTCTTATGGATCTTTTCGATGTGACGATTTAGTGACTTGACGGAAGCATGATAAAGACCACACGTTTTGCATGTTCGACTTGATAGCCTCAATTGTACCGTCGGACAAAAATAATCGTATGGCATTTGCAGGAAATCTTTGAGTGAAGCACTTAAGCGTAGAGCTAAATTGACTGGAAGATTAAGAAATTGCCCTCCTTCATCTAAAACCAAGTCATCAACTGTTTGTTTTACTTTTACAGGTGGTGGAAGAAACCTGTTGTCTAGTAATCTAAATAGTCCACTTCTTGGACGACAGCATTCTGTATTTCTACATTTTACAATTTGGAGCAAGTATTGGCTTTCACGCACATGTTCTGAATACCATTTAATGTCTGGAAAATCAGGAAGATCTTGTTCACCTGCCCCAACATATTTTGCATTAACATTATAGCCATCAATTTCCATTGAACTCCATACTTCAGCTAATACTTTTCCTGCAAATTCGAAATTAGATCTTTCTAAATGTTCATCAATTGTAACGCCACGTTCATCCAAATGAGACCCAAAATGGTCATGAGGCAATATTAAACCAGCCAGTTCCCGACTAAGAGGAGCCATTCTGCGCTCTACTCTGTTATACGCACTTCTTCCGGGAGCATTGGTAGCTAAAAACAATGCATCGAGATCATGTCGCTTAAAGTGTTGTATAGCAAACCCTATGACTTTTTGATAACGCGGATTTTCATCTGGCCCTCCATCAACCGTCATGATTACCACTGGTTTTACTAGTCCATGGTCAGTTTTAGCTAATGGTCGAAACTCTTCAAGTTCGAGAAGCGTCTCGAAATCCTGAGCATGAGTATTAGCAGTAGATGAACTATGCTTTCCACTTCGAATAGCGATGTATGTTGGTCCAGAATATCCAACGGCTTGCGGTTGTCCTAGCATATTGGAAGTGATTTTGATACCAGCATAAACAGATGGTATTAATTTATGACGCTCAGCGATTACCCAATCGTGATCAGGCAATTTGATTCTATATTCCATGTGCATTAGAAGAGGTGCTTGCTTATTTGCCGCAGTTACGCCAATAGGGACTCGAGCTTTATCATCTTGAGATATGAAAAATACTTGATCTGGTCCTAGTATGGATGCTATGTTCTCTAAATAATGGATTGATGTTTCAGCGAACTTGCTATCTAAGTGGCTCTTGTGGTGATCAGTTTGAGCCCGAATGAGCTTAACAGGGACTGTCGATACATGTCTTCGTCCCTCTGCAGAATTAGATTTTCTGGGAATCAAACGAAGATATGTCCCACTGCGACTAATGTCAAATCCCATTTTACGTAATTCTTGTGTGAGTTCATCAAGAGTTTTTACGCTGCGAATTGATTCCGTTCGTCTTCTATCATCTGCTGCACTCCCAAATAAAGCTATATCCGCGATTGTTTTCAATAGTAAAGGTTGATTGCTTTCAAGATTAGGACGTCCCACTGAATCCCTCAGAGATAGTCTTTTTTTCATTTCTGGATTTTCATGACAAATATCTTCTAACTTTCTTTTCATACCATCCCTGTGTTTCTTCTGGGCAACTGCGTTTTGAACCTTCCTGTTTAAAGACTGTTTTGCTGTTTTTATTTCCTCGCGCAACTTAATGATCTGTTTATCAACTTCAGCACGGCTTGACATAGTATCTCTGACAGAATACAAAGCATTCAAATTTTTTTCGAGTAGAGCAATCTTATTTTTCATAGCTTCCTGAGAAGGTTTTGGTCTCTGTTTATCTGTATTTTTATTAATTTCGCATTGCTGTTGTGATTCATTACCGGTTTTTATTTTATCTTCTTCCTGTTTTTTAATATTTGAAGCTGGCTGTGTAATTTGTGTTTTTTCTGCAGGTTTACAGGTTGCCTAAAAATAAAAACTTTCTATGGGTTCTGCTAAAGATTCTCTTATTAAGCTACATAAATACAAAGTATGGCAATAAATATGGTAAATACAAAACCCTATGGCTTTAAATCTAATATCTTTAAACGAGCAAATCGTTCCGGTCACAAAATACAGGGTGTTATAGTCTATTCAAGTAGGTATTTAAAAGAATATAAACAATCTTGATATGTCTTTTTATTGAAATATGCAATTATAAAATCAGATATCTGTAAAGGTGCGTACAGACATCGCGAGGCTTGCGCCGCGAATGGTTCGTCTCGCATACATCAACCTGAGGCATGCTACGGCACATGTATACGTGCGAACCATTCGCGGCGCACGCCTCACGATGTTTGTACGCACCTTTATGTACTTACAGAAAAGCAATTTTTTAATATTGGTTGAGTTTTTAAATGAATCACAACAGATTTTACACAGTTTACAATTTTAAACCACATATTTCAATAAAAAGACATATAAAGATTGTTTACATTCTGTTAAATACCTATTTGAATAGAGTATAGTTTTCTGTAGGTATATATATATATATATATATGTATAAAACTGACATCCTGTATTTTGTGACCAATTGACGGAATCAATTATAAGAAATAAATCTATATAATGAATATTACCTCTATACTTTAAGATAGGCCATAATATTTTCTAATTAGCAAAGAGAAACTTTTTGGCGATTTCTAATATTTCTAGTAGGTACTCATAGGTACCTAAAATGATTTCGTCACTCACCTTAGAAAAAAAATGTAGTAAATTGGATTTATTCTTAGTCGCTGCTTGCAATTCTTCTTCGATTCTCTTAGATACAATAATATCTAGTTCCTTGTCGGATTTTGCTTGTAATTTATAATTTCGCCACACTTCGTTAACTAACTTTTGTACATTTTGTACTTTCGTACTTGTATGAGATTTTTTAAAACTTTCAAACAATTTTTGGTATAACTTGGATTTGTCTATTTGAAATGACATCTTATTTAAACATTAAACTTTGGATAATGGAATGAATGGTAACACAAATGTTAACTTGCTTTACTATGCTTACAATACGTCTACTCGCTATAGCAGCCAAACGAAACAATACACTGATAGAGGAAATTTAGACAAGTGAACAGCGCGCGGTAATTCCCTTACTCGGTTCTAAAGCGAGTAGGGGAATTACCGCGCACTGTTCACTAAATGTATGTATTACTTGCGGGAATCCCCGAAAATGCTTTTCGTTTTCAAGCAAAGACAATGTGTGGGTTGCCATTCGTGTAAAAAAGAAAATAACTACCGATGACGTAATCATCATCTAGACTCCCCTACCCCCCATGTCATCCAAAATAAGCAAAGCAAAGACCCCCCCCGCCCCCCCATAGTGCTTACGTAATAATTGAACGGCCCCTAAGGAACCGGGCACCCATGCAAACGCCATAAATAATGCATTTAAGCATGGTTTTGTTGTGGTAATTTACTATTTGCACATGGTATATCGTGAAAACTAGATTTACATGCTTTTTGTCAATACGTTGGCATAGATTTCTTAGAGCCTGTACGTAGTTCCTGAACTACAAGTATTTTAATAACAACTCAACGTGTTCTCGTTTCGCTCGCTTCTACGTCTCATAAGTAACCATTGTTTCGTGTGTCGCCTATCAATTGGTGTAAGACGAGAATTGAGTAACTTTCTAACCCACACACGTGCTAGCTTTTTCATTGAAATTAGCTAATTAGTAATTAAAATTTATTAGTATTTCTGGCCATATACATGTCATGTAAATAGCTGGGTATAGCACGACTCAACCATCTTGATCTAAAAGGTCAGATGCTGGCGATTAGGGGTAGTCAAAAGTCCTCGAAACCTGTTTGCGCGTATGATACATTTAGAATAACCGCGCTAGGTTTGACGGGATAGAGGTATTTAGCACTTAATGCTCCCTGTCGACCCCGTAAGGAACCTAAACTAACGTGAAGATCTAAAATAATGATAAATATGCTCATTATTTTATATTCTTATACGACTTACTATAGTACGTCTGGTGTTATTATATACATTTTAAGTCCATTATCTACTAGTTTCTGCTTTTAGATGAAAATGTTAAGTAGGTACTTCAAAATCCCTATATAAATCCGGATATAAATACGTCGATGGATAGTGGTCGACCCTTGTACCGGAAGTTTTAAATAATTAACAGGGAATCTGATAAGATTGATATGTAGTGACAAGATCTTTTGTTTTAGTTTTAATTTTGTTATCTTTTTCTGTAAATATTTTCGGTCGACTAAAAGAAATCGCGATAAGTCTATTTATTGTTCATATTCCCCGCGTATATGTGATGTAGTGTCTCGTGCGATGTAAATAATAAAGATTTATTTATGTATCTATATATCTACTTATCTGTTGATATATGTATGTATCTACCTGTCTATCTTGATACCCGTTTATCCACTTGTACTTACTACTAGTATCTATATTATGAAATTAATAGAAGGCGTTCTCTGACTTAAGTTTGTATAACAATATGCCTACCTTGTTACCTTAACGCGTTTCGATTAACTAATAATAAAGCTTTAGATGCACAGATTACTGAACATTTCTATAAAGTATCCAACTGCCTTGTTGGTCGAGTGGCTGCAAGTGCAACTCCTGCAGTCAGAGATCCTTCTAACTTAAATTCTCTAGTAGAAATTTCTAGTAGTGATGCAGAGTCTGGATCTGTGCCCTGTCTTTCACTTCCACTTATTGCGTTACATGTTACGTTTGCATATAATATTGTTTAGAAATTGCTACGTATAGAAATCAAAATAGGATAACATAACATAAACTATTATTCTTTGTTTATAATATTAGATTCGTCATTATCATAATCATTGTTTTATCGTTCCATTTCGTCTCAGAATGAAAAGCCATAATATGCCACGCTGGCCAAATGCGAATTGTCAGTCTTCAAATTTTCAACTAACATTATGAAGAATTTTAAGGTGTGCAGGTTTTCCCAAGACGTTATCTTTCACCATTAAAAGAAGTGATAGTTAGTCTTCAAATAATTTAAAAAAATGCATGCCAGGATTTCAATCCGAGACCCTCGGAGTGCCAAGCGAAATTCTAAACCATCAGGCTGCTACTGTTTGTTTACTATATATACGACAAATATAACAATAAACGAGGCTTATTACACTCGTCAGAACAAAATACTAAAAGACCATTGGTAGCTTGTTGGAAAACTTTATATAAACGGTTATGAGACAGTCCAATCACGTATGCCTTTATCGCGAAGATAGCGGCCGCTGATTTGCGAAATAACCAACTTAAATATATTAAATGGTCTTACTTTTATGGGTCTTGTACTTGTACTAGAATTTGCTGAAGAAACTGTACGGCATATAAAGAAATGACTCTAAAGTTGGACCTCATGTTGCAAAGACTCCATTTGTGAATTAGAATTTCCTTTGTATATATACTTATATGCGGTTATTATTTAGAAACTCTTGCACTAAACACAACTTAGTTGAAACGTTTCAAGTCTCCTTAGAATACTAACAATTCAAGATTTGTTATTCGTCAACAAAACAGGTACATACGTACATAGGTATTGTTCAGCTGGGTCTGAGTAGTACCTTCTTCCAAGATTTATATGGAAAAGAATGTAAAAGGCGACTAGACGTAAGAGGCGACTAGACCTATTATCAACTACATATTTTTATCTATTATTATAGCATTACACTAGGTTCCTTATGCGTTAGGCAGAGAGCACTAAGTGCCAAATATCTGTCCTTACAGAACGACGTGCTTCTTTTACTTCCATGATCCTCTTCATACGTCTACACTGTTTTTAGAAAAAAAAATGTAATTCCATGCACAAATAAGCATAAAGTATACTTTTTCTCACATATTTAAAACAAAGTCGCTATGAACTAGTGATAAACCACAAAGTCCCTAGTTACTGATCAGTAACTAGTGTAGAACCACGAAATCACTAGTTACTGGTCAGAAACTAGTGTCGAAGCACGAAAGACTCGCTTGATATTAATGCAAAGCCTCAATGAATTAAACTAGTGTTAATTTCTCTTTACGACTAAATGCGTACTATTACGATGTTTAATGTTTATCAGTAATGACCGAGCAATACTTATTTACGTGTCATATTAAATGCAGATCGAGGACACGATAAACTACCGGTTTTACGAGTACTCCGTGCCAATTTTAATTACGCGCCTAAAATATACTTACATATTTTAATTGTCCACCTAGAAAAGGTAGATAGTCATTAATAAATACGTTTATTTAATAATACATATATATCACATATTAATGATACGATATTTTTGAGCCATATTCTTCCGTATGTCTTCCCTACTCTAGATAAAATATCTCTATGTTATGCTAACAGAAGTAACTGACACTGACAGTCCAATTCCGACATGCCGGTTCAAAGTCAGTATAATTTATCTATGGATAGTTAGGACTATTATTTCTGACTGCATAATATTCCTTTGCTACTCTTTTCGCATTAAAAATAGTGAATTAATTTCCGACATCTAATTTTGTGTGGCTTGAGAACAATCAAATTAAGCGTTAATAAACTATCGAGGATTGCATGTTAAAAATGATTAGCTATTTAATTTCCTGTAAACGCGGCCAAATTAAGTGCACTGACTGCAGTGGTAGTATGCGACAGGCTGCGTTAATCATGCAACATTTTAAATAATCCCCAAATATTTTTATGAAGCCGGGGATTTTTAGGTAAAATAGTGTTGTTGAAAGACTAATTTGTCAGTATTGGAATCAATCGATTGAGATATTTGACAATATCCGTAGGATTTTGTCATGATATTAGGCACTCGATGTTCTCTTACTATCTTCTTGGTGACCTGGTGTAACGATATATGTAATAATAATAATATGAGTAAGATGAATCGAGTTTCGGGGTTCTGGACGTAAACTGGCAAGCGCATGCTATTATGCTGATGTACAGAAGAACTTTCTAAAACGTTGCATACACCGACGTAATTGACAATTGTCCATATGAACGTAACTTAATCAGTTGTAATAAGCTTCATTATTTAATTATTGATTACTTATTTAAGTGTGAAATATTAAAAGTACCTGGGTACATGAAAAAGTGTTTAAATTTAAATTTTCTGAACTTTATATTAACATACCTAAGCAAGTTATGGTTGGTGGTTGCTGATATTATATAATATTCGGAGTACTTAGATATTATTATAGTTAAGAGTCCTACAGATTTGAAGTCCAACACAAATGTTCTCGTCGTTTTATTTCAAATTTCCTTCATAATTTATACATAGAGTAGGTACTTCGCGTTTTAGAAACACGACTCTTGCTAAATGTCGTCTTCACAATGAAAGAAAAAACGAAACATCACTTTTACCATTTTAGTCTGACTGTATTTTTGTACCTAAATCACAAGGTTAGCTTCATTCATTGATGCATTTGTGATTTCATTTCTTTAATTTGACAATTGATGACTCAACGAAATTGAGCGACTAGACAAGTTGATGCGTAAATTATAATCATTAAAAACTATCATATAGAATCATGAAAGGTTGTAAAGTTTGTTTAGTACACCAACTAAAAGTAGCACACGTATAATGTAATATAACAACATAAATTGGCTAGCCATTTCAAATAAGTTTAGTTTAAGCATCGGTCGGCTGCATGGTTGTTTAATTGGCGGCGGGTAGGCACTGTCACTGTAACTCGTTCACCCGGATAGAATACATGTATAACACGGTTATTTTACACATCCCTCACATTTAATAGGACATACATATGTACATCGTACATACGATGACTCATATCGCCTCTTTACAAGAATAATGTGATATTTGTAAAACCACAACTTTACAGGAGAGCAATTTCAAACATTTAAGCGTTGATAAATTCTAAAATATTGATAATTTTACTGTCGCAAAACAATTAAATTGTTGCGGTAATTAATGTGCTTTCTGAAAATAAGCAAAAAAAAGTCAGTTCAATAAGAAATAAGTAAAAAAACTGATTTAAAAAAACACGGAAACACATGCCACGTTTTTAATGAAAATACGTCATAAAATGCTTGGAACATATTGATAATATCACATTGAAGCTGTTAAATTTAGCTGTAAGGCTGTGTGATAAGTTAAATATAACACACTGTCAAAATAGAAATATTTTATTTTAAAAAATTCAACTTTACGAAATAATGGCTTACTTACACCATGACTTAGTTTAAGGCACAATAATCAACAAGAGATCAATCAATCACATAGTACTAAGTACTTGCTTTAATTTAAATGATAAGGTAACTAAAAATTTACTTTCATTCAAATAAAAAAAAATCAAAACTTAACTGAACTTAAAGTTATCTAATAGTAATTAACGTCTTCAATTAAAAATACAATTCAAAAAATCTTTGTACTTAACCAATCTTATTACAACGATTCGTAAAATGGCTACAGGTATCTAGAAATGAGGTTTTTATTGACTAAATCCAGGAGATCAGCTTTTTGTCTCTCTGCTAGTCCAGGTTTCTGAAGATAAGCTTTATGTAAATCTAAATTAATGCTTTGGCTATTATGGTTTCTTCTTTTTCACTACTATAGCTTTCTTGAATAATTCGTCAGCGTATGATTCTTTGAAAAATATGGCATCGGGATCAGAGCTTTGAACTTTTATCATCTTCAGTCCAGCGAGTTTCACAGTATTGTTGTCTTCATCTTTCATTATTGCAAAGTTTATTTGAGTGCATATACTTTTCCAATCAAAAAATCATTGAAGCACTTTTCATTAACATGAAATGGCTCGCATTTTTTCCGTGCCGCCTTTATAGCCCCGATAAATGCGTCAGGTGTATACGTTGGTCCTGATCTCAGTTGCCTTTTGACTTCTCTCTCTATTTCAGAGTGAGCAGGATCGCCCTCCTTCTACGTATGTCCTTTAACGAGGTATTTGTGTGTTATTGATTTGAGATTTGGCAGAGTTTTGAGTGCGTAAGTGTACATTGAGATCATAAACTTATTTTTTTGCTGTCCGGCACAATTGTCTGAATAAAAGACGACATCAAGGTCTTCAGTCGTTGCGGAAATTTTCTCTAGGCACTTGTAAACACAGGTAGCAATTTCGTTGACACCTCAATTGGCATTAGACTCATCCCATACATAACTCTCAACTGAATTATTTTGTAAGTTATAAATTGTTAGATTAAGTAGTATTGTAGCATTTAGTTTGGACTTGTAGTAAAAAACTGAGACGTCTCCTTTGGGACATTGGAACACTGCTTAAAGATCATAGATCCCTCCTAAAATATTTTTGTTGTTCTTATCTTTTTCTTTTTCAATACGAGACAAATTCTTTTATTTAAGATGTAATTCA